>UCOH01004769.1:0-73203 GCA_900474275.1 Synergus japonicus | reverse complement strand
ATATATATATATATTAAATATATTAATAAATATAATTAATATACCTTCTAGCAATTGTTGAGTATTTTCAAAATCTTTCAACTTCACCAGGAGCTCGTCCCGTTCTTCAGCAAGTTGCAATGCTTCAGCTTTCGCTTGAACAGCATTGTAGAGTTTATCAAAGTCAAGATTATTAGCATTATCTTGCTCAACAACCTCAAGAAGATGCTGTACTTCGAGCTCCTTAGTTTTGATTCCTTTTCGCAATTGAGATCTCTCCTCCAGCAACTTAAATAAAATAGCTGTCTATTAATACAAAATAATTCGCACTATTCTCAGTTTAAAACAAAATATTTAAATTTAAATGCACGTAATTAAGGTACAAGTATTCAAAACCACTGATTAAAATTAATTGAATGCACTTACCTCTCTCAATTCCATTTCTACTCTCTGCAATTTGTCTTCCAAGGTCTGTTCCATGTAGATTTTCAAATTTCCTTGAGTCTTGAGCTCTTCTTCTAATTTCCTAACGTCGATTTCGAGTTCCTCACACTTTTTCGTGGAAGAAACCAAATCTGATAATAAACTTTCCTTCTGTAAAAAGAACATTTTTTGTAGTTATGCAAACATTTGAATACCTTCATAGAAAGGAAACTCAATTAAAGATAAGGTAATTTTCTACCTCAAGCTTTACAAATTCATGCTGCATGAAGTAAGAAAAGGAGAAATAGAAATAAATATTAACGCTCTATGGAATAAAGTACATCTTAATTTTAAAAGATTGATTATAACCTCTTGCTTTTTTAAATTCAAAGCATTCGTCAAAGCTTCATTCTCAGCCTGTTGATCATTAAGACGAGCTTGTAAATCTTCAATTGACTGAGCTAGAGGATTATCCTCACTATTTGAAGAAAGGAATTCACGCAACATTTTTTCCAGTTCCAATCCTGCTTCTGTTGCAGATTCCAATTCTTTTTCTAAAGATATCACTTGATCTTCCAAATCTAGTTTTCCATTCTAGATATAGAAATATACAATGATAATGTACAAATGTATAATTAAATAAAATTTTTTAATTTATTAATATAATTAAATTATATTTATGATATGATAACTCTGATAATGTTTACCTGTGAAGCTTCTAACTCAGCTTTTAATGATGCAACCATTTCATTGGATCCAAATGATTCGTCCTCAATGGAATCCAGCTAAATAAATTAAATATTAAATTAAAATGAAAATAAAAAGATTGACAAATAAATAAAATACCTTGGTTTTAGTAGAAGATAAGTTTTCATTTAACAAAACGCATTCTTTCGTTGATATCATCAACTCCTTCTCGAGTTTATTTATTTTCGCGATGAGTTGACTATCTCGCCTTGCATTCTGTGAAAAAAAATATATTTGGTATATTTTTAAATATTAAAATTTTTTAATTTAAGGAATTAATGCAGCAATTGAATTCAATACTGACCTCGATGTAATAATAACCGAGAGAGAAGATGAGAATAGTAACAGAAGTTATCACAAGATAGGCTAAAAATTCCCAATAATTTCTTCCCATGTCGATAGCGTACGTAAGAGCGTTATCGTCTTTCTGATAAACATTTTCCTGCAAACAGAGAATTGCTTAGTGGTCATGAATTAATTATTCATAGCTAGTGAACTGATTTAATGAAATCAACTATGCTTTCTGATTCATAAATAGTTACGAAAAGAGAATCGATATCAACTAACTTAATTCTAAATATTACGAAGTACAATTAAAGATAAGTGATCTAAATTTTTGATTAATGAAGAAAAGACTTACTTTGGAACAACTGAAGTCTTTTTCACATACTTCAGGAGACAGTACTGTAAAAATATAAAGTTCGATATCATTATTTTGTATTAGAGATATTTAGAGGTATTTTCAATTTAATATTTTGTATTTAACGTACTAGAAGGGGGAAGCATGTTAGATTGTTTTTCTAAGTCTGGTTTTTCAAATAAGCTTTCAATTGGCGGTTTTTCTTTGCTACTTGTATTTTCTTCACTTAAGGGCGTGGATGGAATGTCAATATGATCAATTTCATTGACTGATATTTGATCAATCTGAGTTTCTTCTGTAAGAAAATTTATATCTTTAGATTTAAGTGAATTTTAAAGAATTCAACATTTTTTTAAATTGAATTTCATGCTTACGTGAATCATATTGTGGACCCTCGTTTACATTCAACAAATTCCGATTGCTAGGGAATTCATTAAAACTCGAAACCTGCTCAGCTTCTAAAATTCGCTGACCAGAGAGCGTCTCCACTTCTTCATGAAAGTGCGGTTCCAAACTTTCGAGAGTAGAGCTACCGTCCTTTGGAGTTGAAACGATATCATTATGATTAAAAATATCATTCTCACTAGATACGATATTCTTTTCTGTAGAAGCGACATTCTTTGCAATAGATTCGACCTCCTCCTGAATGAGATCCTCAATTTTTAATGTTTGGAAACCTTCAGGACTTACCTCACTCTCATTATTAAGATTATAATTGCTATCTACAATATTTAAATTCTTAATTTCACTAATCGATTCAGAAGTGTTTGACGAAATCTCAGCTTGTTCAGATTCCTGGATTTTATTGATCAAAGGATCCTGCTCAATTTCACTTATGTTTTTGATTTCCCCTAAATGTTGAGCCTCTGGTACCAAACTTTCAGCTTTTACACCTTCTTCATTAACAATTACATTATCACCTCCAATTTCTGGTTTTTCTTCTAAGTTTGTAACATTATCTTTTAATTTTAAGACTTCTTCCTCGATCTGCGCATCAGGCAAAGGCACTTGGTCAGTTACTGTCTTCTCCAAAATATTCCAAGTGTCCAAAGTAGCTTTTTCTTCTGGAAGCGGAGCTGTTTTTGATAGAATTTGATCTTCAACAGGGGAATCTTGGATGTTAAGTGGATTTCCATTCTCAGTTTTAATCTCATTATTGTTGATGTTAACTTGAGGATTGATTTCACTCCCAGATTCAACATTTTTCAAAGTATCAGATTTAGATTCAATTTTTACTTCAAACTCTGCAGAATTTACTAGAGCTTCAGGAAGCTTCTCTTTTTCTTCCTCTTCATCTTCTTCGTCATTATCGTCTTCGTCATCTTCTTCCTCATCAATTTCTTCTGATTCATTGTTTTCTTCATTAGTCTGAGCAATTTTCGTTTCATCTTTCAATTTTTCTGTTTCTAGCTTAACTTCATCTTCATCTTTTGAAAGAATCTTTTCATCTCTCACATCTTTATCCTCTTTATCAATTTCTTCTTTTTTCGGTTCATCTTTCAAGTCTTCAATTTTGACCTCTTTTGCTTGTTTCTCTTCTTCATTAGTTTTACTATTAGGCTCATTTTCAGATCCAATATTAACTTCATTTTTCTTCTCTTCTGTATTATCAAATTTTTCTGCTACTTTATCCAAAACTTTAGATACGAAAGATAAGGTTGAAGAGACTAGACTAGGATGGGGATGAACACTTAAAACAGGTTCCTGATCCTGCAATGGGTCCTCGATTACTTGTGATGAATAATCCGAAGGAGGTTCACTTGACCCGAAGTGAATTGTGGTTCCATCTACGATTTCATAAGATGGGGATACATTTTCCAAAACCGGTACTGAATGCACTATGTTTTTATCAGATGAATCAATTACTGATTCTTCAGACTCCCCCTCAGCTTTATTGTCTGCAGAATTTATTGTCGAATCTTCTGAAATTTTATTAGAATCGAATACTGGGGCTTCAACACTGTTTTCTAGAGTTTCTTCTTTCGTTGTAATTTCTCCTGTTTCTTGAGAATTCTCGACCTTTGGAATTTCCTCGGTTTCTAATTCTGTAGGCACTTCGTAGGATAAATCTGATTTAAGAATTTTGTATTCCCTTAATAGGTTTTTTGGAGCGTATCCTCGTTTATTATGTATCTGGAAAAGAATTCATTTACCCAAAATTTGAATATTTTAAAAATAACGAATATTTTAAGACATTCAAAATTAAATAAAACAAATCCAATAATGTAATTTCTCTGAAAAAGATTATTTATCCTCCCTCATTAAGCTACGGGTTTCATATTATTTAATCAGAGCAACAAAAATTCGTTTAACTTTCTAAAGGAAACCTTGGATCCAAAAATAAGAACAAAATAATACCCCATGGATAAACTCCTGTGAAAATGGAGTTTTATATAGATCATATACTTTTTTCTAAGTTCTCTAGACGTTAGATATCCACTTGTAAAATATAAGGATTGATTTTTTAATAGTATTTAGAATAATTCCTACCTGGACACCCCAGAGATCTGGTCGTCTACCTGCACCCTTACTAAGGATCTTAACATCGACGTTCGCACTGAAGGATAATATTCCCTTGTCATTGGAATAGTATTTCATCAATGTTTTCGCCAAAGAAATGGGTTCTGTTTAAGAAAAACGTCAGAAATTTAATAAACAACAGATAAATAAGAATGTTCTGTCAACTTGTTAAAATATTAAAAGATAAAGTATGGCTTCAATTACCAGAACACTTTTCATCATAACATAATCGCTTATCCGAAATTAGTGCTGCACTAGGTGATATGAGGGTATTTATAATAAGAATCAGTGAAAGGGGAAATATCATTAATGGGATAATTTTCGTCATATTTCTAGAATTACAAAATCCTTCCACATCACTACAAAAATGACACAGCCTTGGACGCACGTAGCACTCATGGATTGATGGATTGGATTATTTGCTCCAAAGCACGCAGTGTTGCCAAATGTGAAATGAGTCCAGCGATTTCCCCCCAGATGGAGCCTGATTTCCCAATAAAAAAAATTTCCTACTAAATTACCGAAAATATTCTCCTCTTGAAGAATATATGTATGAGAATTTTTGATTTTCAAATATACTTACTCAGATAAATATACTTACAGCCTTCAGATAAAGGGAGCTACAAATAATTTGTCTGTTTTTAAATTAAAATGAAAAGGATGAAAAGATATATGTATTCAAAGAAACCTCTAAATCTAGGGAAAAAACCACTGATTGGGAACACTGCGCCACATGGTTCTCCTAAAGTTACTATGGCGGGAGATTTTTAAAACATGTTAATTTCAAAAATTAAAATCATATCAATATAAATTACTATACATAGTCAATAAGATAAAAATATTCGATCTCTTTAACTTAAATAATTTTATGCTCTTATTACATACATAATTATAAGGTACTTGTGCATATTTATGCTATGTAATGAGAAAAACTTTTTTCGCGGAACTAGAATTATTAGAATGCTGTACTTACACTATTATTTTCTTTTTCAGAGTAAAAACTGTAAAAAAACAGGTAATCTGAATTTTCTAATATGTTAATTAATAATTTAATAATAATTAAATTTTCCCTTTTTAAAATAACTAAATATAATTCTGGTTAAAACTATCTCCATTTCCATTAAAGCATAAACGTGATCTATGCAATTTCTTGGACCAAATAATTATATTAATAATAATTTCTTCAGAAATAATAATAAATAGGAATAAATATATGGATCTCTTCTTTTTCTTAGAAAAAATTAAGAGTAACGACGAATTACGTTTAAAATTATAGATTAAATGATAGATTTTTAATGATGCGAATTAAATATTTAACGAAATAATTTATGTAGAATTCAGTAATAGTTAAGAAATGTTTTTTTTTTAATATTCTTTTATGCACGAAATAAGATATTCATAATTATTTTCTTGAAGAAGAAATTAAATTGTAAAATAAATTTTCGAATTCGTCCTCCGCAGGTATAAAATCTATTTGACCTTCCTGGGTCAAATATTATTCTCTGCAGAATTGGGTACACAGTAAATCTTCTAATGGGAAGAAGTGGAGGGCAATTAGGTCTTACAGATTTGACCTGCGGAATTCCCTATTTAACCACTGTCGCAGATTTTGAATATGACAGTATTTCTAGAAATGTATTTATTTCTGAGTTAAGGGTACCTTGTACCTTTCGTTCAGTTGTTTGCGAGTAGACTAGACGTTATGACCAAAGTAAAGTTATAGAAAGTATTCGGGTAGAGAAGACAAAAACTGTGTTTTCAACGTGATATTTTACTTATATTAATTAAAAATCAAAGCTTTTACAGTATTATAAAAAGTGATTACAGTAGAGAAATCTAAAACTGTGTTTTTAACGTGATATTTTATTTACATTAATTAAAAATCAAATTTTTACAGTATTATACAAAGTGATTACATTATTTTAAACATGTTCAAAAGGCAAGTCTGTGATTCAAACAATATGGTAAGCTCAGTACCGGTCGTGAACAGAGAAAACCGTAAGTAAACCAAATATAAAACATTTCTATAGAATTTTTGTTTTTTAACTTCTATGGTAACATGATAGAAAAGTTTAGTGAATTTGAAGGAAAATTTATGTTTGGTTTAAGGCATGGTTTACAATCACACAGTACAATGAGAAACTCTGTGTCAAAAAAATTACTAATATCGATAGCAAGTAGGGGCAAAATCCCAAAATTGAGATATTTTAATACAGAAAATAATAAATTTTAATATTTAAATAGTAAAAATTACTATTGCAATAGTAAAATTTATTATTTTCTGTATTAAAATGTCTCAATTTTGGAATTTTGCCCCTACTTGCTATCGATATTAGTAACTTTTCTAGCATAGAGTTTCTCAGTGTAGCAGAAATTGATGAGTTTTGTAAACAATTCTCAGAATTCTTGAATGCGTTTGAATACGAAGGATAAAAATTTTTACTCGCAGTGCTTTTTAATGCGATACTTCACATTCGTTTTAATGCTTTTTAATGCGACCGAATGAGAAACAAGTTTTTCTCGAAATGAAAACTTTTTAAATCGAGAGTTCGCATTGCTTTCAATACTTTTGAAAGCGAAAAAATGAGCTGCAACACGAAACAGAATTGAATCGCATTAAATATGATCAAATGGTTTATTTTCAATTATTTATGAAAACAACATATACAATTTTTCTCTTTGCAAATTTTAAAATATTTTATTGATGAAATAATTTTCTTTTATGATATAGGAATTAACGTTGATACTTCATCATTGATGCCCGAAAAGACTTTATTGAATAGTGTAAAGTCTGCACAGCTACCAGTCATTTCAGCTCTTAGAAAGGAATTACTTCAAATACTTGATACGCTTAGAAAAAAACGTAAATAATATAATATATATGTATAATTGTATAAGTGAAAAAGATGTATAATGCATATATTAAATGGAAACTTGTACTTTTTTTCAGCCAATACTTACTGTACGAGCTTAGCTAAAATTGTAACAGTGAGGCAACTTTGTCAAAAATATATAAACGAATGTTGTCCTTCTTGGCCGGAAATATATCAAGATTGTGCAAAGGATACATTATTGATGAAAGCATTAAAAACAATTTTTGATTCTCCAATTAAAGATATCGAATCTGAAATTTATAATTGGACACTTCAATTAAAAAACGATTTCAAGTTTCGTAAGTATAATATTAATTAAATATTGCTTTTCCTTATATCCAAACAATGAAACTATTAATCCATTGATATTTTGTGGGTGACAATTTATCAATTTTTTTTTTATCTAGAAATGAGTGTTGAACAAATTTTGAAGGAGAAGATGCAAAAGAAGTCGTTAGCGCATATACCATTTATGAATGAAGACAACGGTAATTAATAGAAAATATATTAAATGAAATTAATTATATTTAATTGCAGATAATTTACGTTTTATTCTATTTCAGGAATGAGTTTTCAGGACAAGCTATCTGTATATAATGACATTACAAACATGATTGACAAAATTATTAAAGATAAGTGGAATTCTTGGCCAGATGATTTTCATCAATACGTTACTGGTACCATGACATGGCATGCATTGGATCAATTAGTTTATTCCTCCCCCGAAGAACGTGAACGCATACTTTTGAGATGGGAAAGTGAATTATCCAACAGTTTAACATTCCGTGAGTACTATGTATAAATTTAAAGATTTTATTTTAAACTAAAAAAGTGATTATTTTGAAACTTTAAACGATTGTCTTGTTTTACAGGAAGAGAAGTCTACAAACATTTGAAACACAATCCACAATATAAGTCGTCGTAAAAATGGAACTTCTTTTGAATATTCTTAATATTAGCAAGTATGAATTTTAAACATTTTTAATAAATTGACATGAATTACATTTAACTATAATTTATAAAATGTTGATGCATTTCAAGAGAAATTTCGCAAATTTATCATATATTCATATTAAACCTACTTTTTCTGCCCTCCGGCCAGAAAAATAGTGTACACACCTTGACCAGTAAAATAAGAAATGGTATATTATAATATATAGGTATATATAATTAAATTAATTAATTTAATTATATATATTTTCTATTAATTACCGTTGTCTTTATTCATAAATGTAATATACTATTTAATAGAATTTAATACATAAGATAAGAAAAGGTGTAAAGAATCGTAATGTATCGAATTGAAGACTTACTCTGCATTTATTACATTTTGTATTTCCATTAAATAATATTGACGTGTACAGAAGAAATTTAATTATATTATTGAGTGTTGTATTAACACATTTTGTTCTACGTGACTAGATTATAAAAAAAAGCCATCAAGTTCAGGAATTCAACAATGTTAAATATTATTATTATGCATCACAAGTGTGGAGTGTAGAAATATCTAATGAAAATTTGACTGCCCCTCAATCGAACTCTTTGAAGTTCTTTGAAGTGTACTCAAGTGACTTACTCATTGTCAGTCGATTGCTTATATTGTAAAAATGCCTAAGCACATTTCGGTAAAACACAGTAGGAAGTTAAAACTTATGTAATTCAATCTTAACAATTATATGCTACAAACATTAATTATCGGCATTCTATTTTTCTCACAGGACCGAATCATTCATAAAATTCATTGCAAACACAAACTATTACACAAAATCAATTATAAATACATAACATATAACATAGACTTCATATTATCAATATATACCTTTTTTAAAATACAACTTTTGTAAAATATAATTTTATAATTTAATATTTTTAAACATATTTTTTAAAATATATTTTCTCAAATTCAATTTTCAGAAACAAATCAGTTATTCGAATCTGATTTTCTGGTTGGTAACGACTTTTCATCTTCAAAAGTAAACTTCTAATTATAAATGTTATATGTTTCACGTATCAGAATATTTTAGGTATTTTTGTCATACTATCAATCTACCAGTATTTGGTCAACATGCTAAATGCAATTTAAAATATTACCTTGTGTAATAGCACACTATGATATAAGAGTATAATAATTGTAAGTAGAAAGGCCAAGGGATACATAACTTAAAATTCAAAATTAGAAATTTGGATAATATAAAACAGCTTCTTGCATCCGCTTTTATTTATTTAAATTTATTTTAAGAGGCAATAATTTTCACTGTTTAAACATTGAAAATTAAAGAACTCTCAAATTCGAATCCTAACAACTTGCACGAATTTAACTTATGTATCTCCTCGGGAAAAAACGTATGTAAAGATGATTAGCAGTTTCTTTATGCGACGGACATGTTTAAAAATTTACATTTAGAACTGTCTAAAAGAGTGCCAGAGTAACCTAAATTTGTGCATTTAATATTTCCTTGTGAGATGTATGAAAAATACTGTCGTCTTTCAAAATTCTCGAAATTCATTCTCTTTTTTTTGAATTTACTATAAATCTGAATATTTTTATATATATATATATACTAGGATGGAATGAACGTTACTATTTGTGCAATTAGATTATTCGATGCAGAACATAAATCTGCATAAATATTCTGCATTTGAGAAACTATTGAAACTCACAAATATCTCTTTATAAAATAAGTCGTCTTGGTAGAAATGTTGGAAATAAGGTAAAACGGTATTAACATTTCAACTTAAATAAACCTTAAGTTTGAAAATTTGAAATCGAAAACTATTTAAATTCAGAAGCCTCTGTGCTTGAAGTATTCAATTTTCATTACCAAGACTTAATCATGATTGTATATCTCAAGATTTTCACATCAGATTTCGTTGAATCTTAATTGAAAAAGCTTAGACGATTAAATCTGCAAGTACATGTGAAGTAAGTACAATTATACTGTTCGAGTGTCTACCTTTCGTTTCAAGTTGTTAAACGTTAATATTAATTGAGTGATTTTGTCACTTTTGCGGTTGCAAAAACCTGCAAGTAAAGGCATCTTTTTTTTTGTTCTTCATTAAAATAGAATCTCTAAATCTACCTCGTGAAACAAGAAGAGAATATTTCGTACGAGTATTTTCGTATAAGTCGAGGGAAACATCGAGGCTGAATTCGATAATCTTCAACTAAACATAGATTATTTTCTTTCATCGAATCAAAATTTGTCGTTTATAAATTTTTCTATCCTCAAACTATTTTCTACATCACGTTGGATAAACGCTCGGGTAACGCTTACTAGAGTATAACTAACGTTTTCGTAGTATCGAGACTATATCGTATTTATTGACAACAAACGAACTCAAATGACTATAACCGCAATATTCTCTAAATGGAAAATACTTTTCTAATTAAATATTATTTACAATTTGCGGTAATAAGAGAAAAGCTAACGAAAGCGCAAAGGCAACGATCAATACTGAACCTTCGTTGCGAATATACAATATTTTTAGATCATAGTAAAAGCAAATATTGTACATTAGTCACACAGTAAAATACAAAGTTCAAATGGCACAGATCCCATTGCACCAACAGTCGCCTAATATACCACTATTAAAAACAATAAACTGCATTAAAAGGGGTTCTAATCGCCCTTGAATTAAAAATTACAATATGACTTTAAGTGAATTTACCTTAATTCAAAAAATTTATCCCGCCTTACTTGGATTCAGTGAAAAATCCAAAGTTTATGTGGACAAACCCTTTAATTTTCAAAGTATAAAATTCTCGATAGATAATTAGTTCTTCTCGAATAAGTTTAAAATCTCAAATCAATCAAAGTCTCATTCAAAATCGTAACATAATTTCAGATCCGATTGAGAATTTTTGTTTTAATCTCTTCATCGATTGTTTAACTATATCCAAATTGAACTTTGCGACATTGACATAGCCATTTGATAATTCTTGCGTTCCTTTCGACTATACTCGGCTGATCGCTCGACCTTTGGTTGCATTCTTCATTTCCCATTCCAGTGCTGCAATTATTATTTTGCCACTGGCTGCCTGGATTTCCCTGATTACCTGCGGTATACGAGTAAATTCCTAACGCAGAATCAACGGAACTAACACTATCGAAAAATACGGGGGATGAAGACTTCGAGTCGGGTTCGGTAATGCGCAGATAATTTTCAGAATCGAGTCCTAAGCGATCGAAAAAGTTTTCTAGTTGAGTAACGGAACGGGGAGGACGTGAAGATTTTTTAGATGAACGGCCGTTATCATGTCGCCAGTATCGGTCGCTGATATCAGACTTGGATCTCAATATTGGCCTGCCACGACCTTCCTTCCAACCATCGGAGAACCTGCAATTCCAAATTTAAATGTGATTTAATTTTGATTTTAAATGCCTTGAAAAGTGCATTACATATATTTTTAGAAAAATTACCTTGAATTGAACGTAGGACTATAATCAGTTTGACTATTACTGCTGTTGGATTCTGGGCTGTAATGTCTAACGACAGATGGAAGAGTTCCACTACCATAACTACTTTTTCTCGATCTGTCTTTCTCGGTAGAATGTTGAGTAGACGCTCCGCTATCTCTTCGTATGTGACTCCAAACATCCTGAAAACAAGAAGAATAAATGCAATTTCTTTTTAAATACATGAACATATTTTTTATTAAATATTCAACAATATGAATGTTGTTTATTGAAATTGAAAGAATCAGTCTTTAGAAGTCATTCGTTATTGAGAAAATATATATAGCTTGTCTCGTTTTTAGATCAGAAGACAACCCTGAATAAATTTATGTAGATTCTAGATTCTGGAAAATAAATCTTACCTGGATTCTTGGCGGTGGCTCGCTGCGATGTGTACAATGACCGGAAGAACCACCCGAGTCTCTGGCCGTAGCACCATGACTTAACTTGCTTGATCCTGAGGACTTTTGTGTTCGACCACCGGAGGATAAAACACTGCTTGCATCACCACCTCCTGAGCCCAGTGATCTTCGAATATGCCTGGAACTAAACATATTTAAAAACAATTACAAAAACTAATTAACTTACTGTTAGAAAATTAATTTCGTATAAAATATTGGGTTGTAAATTATCCTTAGAATATGCCTCGTTATACTATAAGTTTATATTAATTTTATTCACCTGCGATAGCACATGGAATCTCGTTTAAAGCTGAGATCGGAATAGTCTGAACTAGTTTCGCAGTCCGGACAGTTGCTACCCGCTTGATGATGAGCGGTCACTGAAGGTTTTGAGGACGACTTGGCGGATGCTCGCGGAGACAGCGACGCTCGGCGTCGCGTGCTGGTATGAAGATCTGGCAAGGATTTATGACATACTGTACTCTCGCCAGACGCAGAATTACTCGATTTTTTAACAGATCTCGCAGACGTGTGGGAGTGCGAATTGCTTCTGCCGAATTTAAATCGTATTTCTGGTGCACAAAGCTGCAAACAACCAAAAATCACTCATTATTTTTCTCTTCTCAAACTAGAAAACTTAAATCGAAGACAATCACACAATAAAAATCGGTCTGTGATTCCCTTAGAGAATTTTTACTTTGGGGACTGAAAAATCATATAAATAAATCTGCTTTCAATGAGATTTTGCATTATCCTCGCATGAAATAAGTTTCGATACAAAGGAGAAATTGCTTAAAATAGGACGAATTGCTACCATCGATTTCATCGTGGCGTGCACCAATGCCATTCTTATAACTCTTCAGAGCATATTTATATTGTCTTGATGAGTTATATAGAAAATTATCGGCACCGACGTATACAAACATAATTCTCAGTTTTCCCTACATTCAAGGTTCCATCGCTATTCAGATAATTGAAACAATAACTCCTAACGCGTGCAAGGTGATTCATTGTGATCAAAACCCACGTGTTTTGCCTCAGTTTCTCGTTACAGATGGCATAATTTTCTATATAGAAAATAATTACAAGTTAAAGCAACCGAGCTTAAAAGGTTAAGAATAAAACTCAAAATCAGAAAATCATAAAAACCTCTATTATGTCCCTATAAAACTGAAAAACATTTTTATCAAGTGTCTGAAGGAAATATTCTTTCCTTTCTTCACAAGGCTCATACACGTTCAAAATAACCGACAACCCCTATTGATGGCGTGTCAATTTCTATCTGATAACGAAAATCGATTCTCGGTTAGCGTTCAGTCTTTCTTGCACGTATTGTTTAAATTGGCTTACCGTCGTACGATCCTCACATCCGGGAGACATGCTTCCGGGGGAGCATCTAAATTTGTCCTCACAGCCAGCTCCGTTTGTTTGAACGTTTTGAGTTGGCTGATAATCGTTATCAGGAAAAAATACGTTTTCCTTGCTATCGGTGTTAAGTAACCTTCTGAGCTTTGTTTGCAGCTGATCGCTTCCGGTACCATTCGGAGGACCAGAAATCGTGCGACGCTGAGGAACCGGTACCAAGCGCGGACTCTTCGGCGGCAGCGCTGGTGGCAGTGAACGTTGAGGACTCAAAACTCCATCAGCTGAAAAAATTCATTTTATTAAAATAATAGAACATTTTGTCCATATATTATAAAATTACTATTTGCATGTAGCTGTACTAGTTCTACTGGTTTCAGAACAATTAAAATTTTTTTCTAAATTAATGAAATCTTTGAACCTCTTTAGTATTCTTTTGAAATTCTTTAAAATCTTATAAGCCCCATAAGACCTTTTACAATTCTTTAAAACTTCATAAACAGGATTATTTCAATTTCACGACTTATATTTAAGTCGTAAAATTCATAACTTCCTGAAGATTTCTCAGTAAATAAACGGAATCCCCAGGAGATATCCTTCAAGCATTAAAGTTAATCGGCTAACGAACAGAAAATGGCCAGTAGATGTTTACTTCGTGTGGACAGCTGCAGAAGAAGAATTAATTTCCCTTTTGTAACTTACGCCTGTCTTGTTCATGACACGTGGCCCAACAACAGGGTGCGGAAAGAGGGGCTGGCAGTTGCGGTGAAATCTGTTGAATAGTTCCAGGCACGGGATTTCCGCATTTTCTCAGAAGCCTCGGGGGTGCACCAGGTGCTGATAATTGTGAAACCTGAAGGTGACCACTATTCTTCAGCTCCTGTTTCCGGTCCAGGACAGTCTCACTCTTCACGTAAAAAGCCTTCGTCTCTTGAAGCAACTCCACAGCGCTCTTCCTCTTACCTATAGACACGTGCGAGAAACCAGATTCTTCGGTTAATATTAAGTGATACCTTATAGTCTAGCCTGCTACTACTACTACTACCGGTATAAATACAAATGGTATAAATAATACACTTCCTGTAAGCAGATATTATATCTTGCTTGCTAGCATTACTCCTGCTTACCAAAATAAACTAAATATGTAAATATAACTGATATAGAAAATAGAGAACTTTGAAAATTCAAAACCAGTAATATCAACTTCAATACTCAAAATTGTATGTTTAAAAATTACTAACGTTAAAAATCGACAAAATGAAATTAAGAACTCAATTCTAAGATCATATAAAATGTTGAACACTTATAGATTGTAGGTCACTAGAAAAAATGCTTTGTTCTCGAGAAAGTTGATAAAATAATCAGCAATTACTATGCATCTGTTTTGCTAATAAATCAACATTGACGTTGCGATCCATCGCCTGGATTTTAATTTTCTGTTTGCTAATTGACTTGATCTGGACAGTAACCTATTCTCGAGCAGATGTGTTGCGTGAATCACACGATAATTTATACACTGTTCACAGCGATCATGTTAATGTGAGGCGATAAAATTTTATAACGGTAACTCATGTGCTCCGTTTGTTATATTACGCTTTATTATTTCGGTATGCAAGCTCCCATGACGAATGCACATATTGCAAAGAGCAATTAGGCATGCAATTTGGATCGATCCTAAATAAAGTTTCTATAGTTATAACTTCTTCGTGCCGCTCAATATTCTCATGTTTCCAACTGTAACTAACGACACACTTTTTAAAAAATTATTTATTCTCAAAGAAATTCTTCTTCCATTAGTTCTGAGAATATAGTTTAAGAAAATAAAACCTTAATAAAGATAATTTCAGAATTGCGTCAACTAATTTTAAAATATTGATGAAAGAAAGAAGAGAGATGCATTCTGACAATCAATATGAAGGTATTCCATATTCAATTCAGTTTGTAACGTACATAATCTTTATTACCTTTCCTTATGCTACACTAGAAATTTCAAAACTTGAATTCATATTGACCTCTTTATCTTCATCTTCCATTATCACTCGAGTGCTATTTGAAAGAAAATTTTTAGCGGCTGCGGGTCATTAATCAACGGGCTTTCTCGCGCGAGAAAACAGAATTTAAAAAAAAATTAAGAGGAAAGATGGGGTTGAAGCAGATGTTAGCTGTCATTAAGGTCTTCTTTACTGCCATAAGACATTTGTGTTGATTGTAGAATGTAAAATGTAGAGACGCACATGTGTACTGTGTACGTTTCAGTGGTTCAGTTGTGAACGCGTGTAAACAAATGCGACAGAGACAGAGGATTGAGAATGGAATAAGAGCTTCCTCAAAAGTGATATTTGTCCAGTAATAATGACGTTACTGTTTTAACAGCTGCTTCAATAATTACTATATCGCTGCCTGTTTCGTTCAGTTTTTCAACTCTAGCATTGTATCATCTGGTCATCATCAATTACTAGAGAGTGAAGAAATGATGATAGATAGTCAAGGAATACTTAAATGAGTACTCCACATACTAAAGAACTAAAATACAAGTTTCGGTTTCGATCTTTTGTCTGCAAACTGTGCCTGGAAGATCATTTTTAACATAAGATATTAAAAATAAAACAAGTTGATGATTAACAAGAAAGATAGTTTACCAGAATAATCTTGATGTCGATGATGAGTCCTGACGTAAGGAGGAGTAGGTTGTTGTGGTTGCATATCCCAATAGCCTCTGTTGTTGTTGAAATTATTGAGCTTTGGCTGTTGGGATGGCGAGGTTTGCTTACAAGGCAGTCTGGCCATGGCAGTCATCATTTTTTCGCCTCTTGGTTATGGACATTAAACAATCACTTCGTCAATCTGGATCTCAATTTGTTGCGTCGACGCCTCAACCCCATTTCCTTGCTATTGTCCGCACCCTGAAAAGGAAGAGTATATCTAATTATTATCATCCAAGTTCTGCGCCACTTCATACTTAATTCACTCGACCTTCCGGTCTTCAATTAGGCAAATTTAATTTGCGTAACTCTGAACAACTTCCTCCATTTTGCGACCATTTCGATTCTAAACTGCAGTCATAACGACACATTTTTTTTTGTTTACTAAAGGATAAAGTGATACAAGCAAATCTTTTTTATTCGAATGGAAAGAACTTTTTGCAAAAATGCTGACACTGTTACCTATTTCTCCATGAGATTTATAAAAGGATAGGATAAAAGATAGTACACTGCTCCATTCATGGTGGGAATTGAATAAACTTCTAAAGAATTCAAGGAAACTATTATACTTCTATAAATGATCGTTGAAAGAAGAGAAAAACTTAAGAGAGTTCTTCTACTGGAGCTGGATGATGAAATGAGAATGACTACTAGCAGAGAAATGAGAATCCTGGTCCCTGACGTAGCCAGTAAAGTATTCTAGAAGGAAGGAATGAATATTTTAACAATTTACTCCAGCAAGTATGTTTAATGCTTGCGTAGAAAAGTTAATTTAGAAGTTAATACCCTGCATGCTTATTGATTTCCCATTGGACCTAAGATTTTAAAATAGAATATCAGAGCACCAAGAATTTGGAGAACCCTCATGAAATTTTCATCCTGGATATTGGAAACCTGTTGAAGACCTGGTGACTACAGAATTGTAATAAACATCCAACAAAATTCAAGAGATTAATTACTATATCTAAGTGAAAATGTCTGAAAGTTATAAAATTGACTTTGAAAATTATCTATCGTTTCGAGAGTAAGTTAGAAAAGTTTGTGGGCGATTTTAACTGTTTTTTTTTTCATTAGTCGAAGAGTCGATACGTCACTAATGAGAGTCTCTGTGAAGCGGTATTTTCTCCGTTGAAAGAGCGAGACCGTTCAACTTGCTTGGACAAAAAAAGGTGTTAGTCCTCTTTGAAGAGCAACTGTGTTTGTGTAAGTGTTCACATACACTATCTTATGCAATAGCACAGACACACGAATACACAACTACACTTGTGCCTTGGATACAGAGGCAGAGAGATGTGATATCAAGTGGCAAAGTCTCGATGTGTTCGATAAACGGGATCCTAAGGCACAGTACAGTTTATAAGGCACGTACATCCCACAAGTGACTCTCACACACAGATCCGGCATCCTGCCCTGAAGAGTGTTCAGTGTTCACTTCTGTTAACTCTTAAGTGAGATCGCGACACCGGAAGTACTCACTATTGCTAAAGAGTTCGATTTGGGCACGTGTTCTTGCGTTTCAAAGCACGTCTAACAACTTCTCTTTGTATCAGCACGATTCCTGCCCAGCAATATCTGATCACTATTTTATAGGCGATTATTTCTTAAAGGTGTTAGAGCCAAGTTATAATCTAAAAATTCAATTTCTTCATTTTACTCAACAAATATTAAAGTTGGAATTGTTTCCCTCCGTAGAATTAATCAATTTTTAACTAAAATTATGCGTACAGAGCGAAAAAATATCCAATACAAATATTTTTCTAGTAAAATGACAATATTCAATTTTGAAGTTAGATTTTGAATTCTTCGTTTTATGCAAAAAGTATCGAAATTAAATATTTCTTCGCTCTGTATGCAGTCTTATATCTGAAAAAAGATTAGCGCAACAGAGCGAAATAATATTTATCTATTATTTTTGTTGAGTAAAATAGAGAATGGAATTTTGAGCTTAAGACTTGGGTCCAATGCCCTTAAAAATATTGTAACAATGTTTAATTGAAACTTTTGTTTGAAATACATATCATTTTTCAAAGAACGAAAAAAGATCGATCCCTTGGTTTGAGCCCACACTGAGATATATCTTGATGAATTCTATTTTGAAAGGCTACAATTTTTCTAAAATTTTACTTACAGTACATTATTTCTAGAAGAAAAATATCTAAAAACACTTTTCCTCTTAGAAATAGTGTAAATTTATAGATCTCTAGAAAAGCAGTGGTATACCAATTTAGTTTAAGAGTCAAATAGTGGCGAGTTCATGGTACGTGCCGTTTACAATTAGATTTCGAGTGCCTCCAGGGGTCTGAAAATGTTGCTATGAATATCTCACTTCTCCGCCTAGGGTGACCCTAAACTCACCGAGGGTGGTCGGTGGCAGACTTGAAATTCTCTTGTAGCAAGATAATTGGCTCGTTAAGCTACCCTCTCGCGCCTTTTCCATTATATTCTGACAATTTGTTACTGAGGCATCTTTCATCCTCTTGGACAATTTAGGTGACAACTCAGGTCAATTGTCAAGCGTGTCGCAAGCTGCTGACTACGCAAGTTAGTTGCTTGCTTTTGAATTCGAAATTTTGTTTTCATCACATGCACTTTAGTTTTGCTCGAGGTTTTGCTTTAGTTCATGGTTCGAATAATTAATGCTTTCTGGTCAAATTATAGGGAACACTCTCTCAGAGGCTGAAGTCTCATTGAATCAAACGTGGGATTAATGTCTGGAACGAATTAATTAAGCCTTCTTTAATTATACTCAATTATATTTTAGTGAATCTACAAATTTAATTAAGTTAAAGTAAACAAACTGCAAGAAATTTTACTGATCTTTAACTTCGTTTTTAATTAAAATACTTTAAATATATCTCGAATTTTTTAATGTAGTTATATAAATCATTTTCAAATTCGAAAGTAATTTTAAATTCATTTTATGACAAATTTCTACTGTATTCGTGGAAACATCGCAACTTCATTCTCATTAAAATTTGCGTCTCTAGCAAAAATTCGATATCACTTTCCGGCAGGTGTCAGACTGTGCAGAAAACTCTGTAATCGTGGGACTTATGTCGAGATATTTTTCTATCTTAATTATACTTTAAAGAACAATTTAATCTATTTAAAAAGTAGTTTTCAAAAGTTCATACTTTATAAAGATTATTAAATATTCTCTATTACTTTATGTATTAAAAAATAACTGAGGTACACTTTGTAAATATTGACTTGAATATACTTAATATATATATTTAAATATACACTTGTAAATATTCCAAGTTTTCAGACTGATCTACTTGTTACGAATTTGGAAACTGGAACGAATGAGAAGATTGCCTGAATGATATAATTGTGGGAAACAATTTCGTTAATTAAGAACAAGTGGGAGTTGAAGTTCTAGAAATTTAAATTAGAATTTGAATTGGCAGTTTAAAGAGAAAATAAAAACATGAAGCCCCATCCAATTTAAAATTATGTGAGCCCATATCAATCTGCCAATGAATTACAAAATATAAAAAGAATGTATTATTTTTTTCTAAAATTAATTTCCATACAATAAAAATAAATAAGTCGACGATCAATTGACAAGAGAGACTTCTAGAATTGCTATGATTGAGATATATGGAGAGAATTTCTCTTGCCAATAAATTGATTTGTTTACAAGCTCTTTACCGTTAAGGCAAAGACAAGTAGAGAATGATGAGCAATAAGTCTTCAGCAATTTCACAAATAGACCCTCTGCACTCGTTTTGTCGAAAGCTTTAATTCATTATTGTTTTTAAAATTGACCTAAAGTTCAAAGAATCAAAATTTAAAGAAAAATTCTGTTCTTTTTTTTTCAAGTTTATAGTATAAATGACAGAAGCGAGAATTAAATTAATTTCATTGTTTGGTATCTTCGCAATACAAAACATTCGTATATGTATTTTCCTGGCTGGGAACTGTGATGAATATATTATTGGCATGCAAACAATCTGCATAACGGAAATGAATGTGGGCAGTATACAAAGTCGACGTCGATTTTTTACGCGAGGAAATGATAAACCAATTACTTTCTACATGACAAGCATTTTAATCAAAATCTTAATTTGATTAAACATTTCATTACGTATGAAATATTAAACAAAGTTATTCCTAGTCCAAAAATTATTTCACTCTTATTTCAAGGTTTCCAAGTGGAGTTACATTGTAATTTTGGAAGTTTGGGGTGCACAGTATAATAATATAAAAATAAAAAGATAAACTCCAGGAAATTTGTGCAGCTTGGGTCGTTGACCAGCTACCAAAATAGCCATAAACAGTGCAGGCCGCAATTTAAGTTTGACATCAATTGCACGTTTTTATGACTGTGGGTCTCTAGCCCTGGAGACGAGCTGGAAACGATGCTGGCTTCACGTCCCAAGAAGCCTTTTACAGTGTTACACCATCACTAACGTTAAAAGCAGTATTCGAAAAATTATCTTCACGGTACGAGCTCAACGTAAAAAGTAAATACAATATGCAGTTAGCAAACAAAATACATCCAGACACGTATTCTCATTTTAAATTTCAAGAAAAATACTTCAGGAAACAAGTTTTAAAATACTTAGAACATTACAAATCATTCTTAAATAAATTGTTTTATAATCGTTTTTTCTGAACGTAAAAAAGTAATTTTATAATTTATTTTAAACTAGAAATTTTAAACTCTTCTCCTAGGGTTTTTAAAAAGGTACTTTTAAAGAATCATGTCAACGCGATAAGAGCTTTATCATTTCTAATCTCATGAAAATGCACACAACTACAAGGAGAAAAAATTTATCTCGAAAGATTGAATCTTGAAAGTCTCAACTTGGAAGAACGCAGCACAAGAAATGAATGTCGCTTGTAATTAAAAACTCTTCAAGCATTTTTAATGAAAACAGGTAGAACCTTCAAGAACTTTTGTTTGGCGCTCAAGTATGAAGGACGTTAAATAACGGAAATGCTAAAATGGTATACCAGTTAAGAAGCAGAGGCGTAATAAATATTTGATTGTCAAGAAGAAAATTATGGTCTAAAAAAAAAGAAATCACTGTAGATGATTAATAAATCACATCTAAATACCTACATATTTTAGATATAAGAGAGGCTTTCGAGTCTGTATTTGGAGAACTATTACGTTTATCATCCATAACTATTCATAAGTGGAAGACGTTTAGAATAAAATTTTAAAATCAGCTTCTAAAAATTGTGAAATACAGTAATTATACATAGTATATATTTTCATCTAAAAACTTGAACTATTTGTTATTTTTATAGAGAGTCTTGCAGATTCATATCTATTTTCAATGGCATAACTTTCACTCAGTAAATTGTTATTAAATTGAATTTTGCAGTGACCTTGCACTCTGAAATCAGAGAACTTTCCCATCATCGAGTTTCTGTTACGAATTTCCGGTTTTCCGATTTGTAGGTGGAAAGTATCGACAATCGATTGTTGTACTGTTTCAATAGTGAGAGACCACTAGACTAGACATATTATACCAAAAGCAAGTAACTGAATAGTTTGCGGATATAAATTTGCGTAGGAGGTATAAAAGATATTCATTCATCCTCCATTCATTCATTCAGCCATTCCATTGCTCAGAGACTAGAAAGAGAACTCTACTAGAATATAGAGTATAAAATATAGAATATAAAATACAGAATATATATCAGAATATATAGAGATTACGTATTTTTATTATTTCCCATCCCACTCCGACTTTTTTTATATTTCCTAGTCTTTTCTTGACAACTTCTATAAAAAGAGTTTCAATTACCGTCCGAATGTACTTAAAAGGTGGAAAAATCTTACAAATTCACACATGCCTAACTTGTAAAACAACGCCTATTCTACTTTGCTCCTAAAAAGACTAAACAAGGAGAGAAAACGAGCAATCATCATTAATCTTACAATCAAACGAACCATTAAAGTAATTCCTAATTCTTTTAGTGCAAGTCAAGCCATTGTTTAAACTAGAAGTTAGTGTTTTTATACAGTCTAGCACTTTAATCACTTAACAATTAAAGTGATAATTAACCCCGAAAGTAATTATGTGGGCTATTGAGCACCATGAACAATCGTACCATTTAAGAGAAAAAGGGTAATTTCATTTTTTAAAAAAGATCGTAATTTTCTCATGGTCTTTTACAAAAAAAAACGATCTCTCTTCAAAGGGAAATTGTCAATGCTTTAGTTTTCATATTTCATTGTTATTAATATTGTTTATCTATTTCCTCAAAAGTAAATCTTGTCTCTTGTCTAATACACTTTCTATAAAATGTTGTGAATTATTATGAGGATCTATGCAGTCAAGATTATCATTTCCAGTTCTTTGAAATGCAAAAACACTATATTGTCTTATCCAGTGGACCTTGGAAGGCTCATGCATGCATAAATCTAGTCGTTAATTATTGAAGACATTCATTTTTTGCATGGAACTTTCACGATCCAATCATATAATAGTTCATTGTCTCCACACTACTGTCGTTCTGGTCTAATAATCAAATGATTTCTGTATAGATACAGTTAGAAAAATGTCGTTTGTGCAATAGGTGCTTTTTCATCAAAATAGTACCCATAAAAAAGAACTTATTTAAAATTGATAAATGTTCAAAGATTAGATTCACTGACATTAGTAAATTGTAATTTCTAGACTTTTTTTTACCCCATGCGCGGAAATAATAAATAAAAACGATAAAGAAAAACTGAACTCGTGTCACACTTTGTCCTATACACAGATTGGTGTTCTGTTAAATGTCTTGTTATTTATAAAGGCTCTTTTATCCCATCTGCTGTAGGTCACACATATTTTTTGTACCCAGCCTTTTACTTTTTAGGAGTAGACTACACAGATCGATGTACACACTTTGTACATAAGTGTATCCCTCACACATATTTTCTTATTTATTCTACCGTCGCAATTTCTATCCTTTGACATTGATGCTCCACATGGAGATATGAAAAGGAAGAAAAAAGACTAGAAAGAGGAATGAACTGATGTATGGAATTGAGGAAGTGAGGAAGTACGGAAATATTTTTACGAATTTTATGCTTTATCGAACCACATTTACCAGATGAAGTCAAGGGGAAACACGTGCATATAAAATAGCTGCAGGAGGAAAGTATGTTAACGAGTTCTATTACCATCGACCCCGTTTGATAATGCCGACTTACAGATAAGTAAAAGTGAAAATGCACTTTTAAAATATTATCTTTAAGCTTCTAAAATGGAATTAGAAGTAAATTAGCGCGAATTGAAATTTTTTTCAGGCTTCATTATAAAAAAAAAACACAAAGTTAAAGAAAACTATGAAAAATGCTAAAGAAATCAAATAATTCAAGGAATATTAATCAGAATGGTGGTACTCTGAATTTCTGTGATTCACGTTGCTTAGATTTCATATAATATAATAAATATATACAGCTCTATATTCCAGGTGGAAAATTGCTTGTATTGTACATCAGACATCTACTGGTCAGTAGTTCAAAGTGCACAAATACACATTATGCAGGTTTGAAATCTTTGAAAAGAGTTCCTGCCTACAGGCACGTAGAATTTTAGATTCTATTCTGTATGTTTGTGTGAGTTGTATACTGATAATAGTCTTAAGATCGTGACATTTTCCTTACCGGTTAACCTGTCCTTCCTTCGTCGCTTATTCAGCCTACGTGAATGATTCAAATACGTGAAATATCCTCTTAGGTACACTTCAACCTTTTATGAACGCCCCTGAAAGCACTAATTGCCTAGAAACTACAAGTCCTAGAATTTCCTATAAATAACACGAATCTCTGACCATTTCTCTAAATTGACAACATTAGAAATTGTCTACAGCCTGCAATTTTGCATATATACTTGTAGATTACTTGGAAATAGAATTTGCCAAATAAATTGAATAATCGGGATTAAAACATTAGTAAATATTCTATGAACTTTAATTACATTGCATGCAGGATGTTTCACAAGTTGACAACAAAGCGTTGACTTTTAACACCTGTCAGGAAATCGAATCGGTTCACGGTTCGAAGCTTCTGGTTGACCCGAAATAATGAAATACGTCGCGTTGTTATAAAAAACAGAATAAAATTCAAGGTACTGTAATTAAGTAATGGTATAAAACTTTCGAGAGGAAAATATATACACAAACAAAAATCAGTCGGTTTGACACAAACGCATCAGTGCGTAAACGTACGTTTTTATAAATTTATATTAACCCAATTGCTGCTATAACTTTCGGACTTTATTGCCTGATTCAGACTTGAGGAAATCTAAATCCAATCATTTTAAGTGGCCTGAGCATATAAGCTGCTGAATTAATTTTACTTTTATAAATCTTAATGTTAATAAAGAATGATCTACTGTCCAATTTTATTCCCTGGTATTACTTAAATTTTTAGAAAGCTTACTGCAATTCTTCAAATCTATGGATGAGAATCGGAATTGGGAAATTATATAGAATGAAATTACGCAATTACTATTGAGGAAAATGCAATGAGTGGTATCTAAATTGAATCTATTACCACTGGGAAGCCAAGAGGAGAGAAATTATGAAATTAAATTGAAGATAAACGATAAAGAGAGCCAAGGGGAGATAAATCGATAGTTTGATATTAGTTACCAAAGTGGAAGATCGTAATCTTAATATAAAAAAGAGCGATGCTACGAAAAATTCTTTGACAGGGAAATTGGAACGAGTATTTAAAGGTTGTATACAAAAAACTAATTAATGTATGGGAAAGGATGCTGAATTTGGCAACTCAATTATTTAAATTTAAAGAATCTTTAATTTCTTAAAACTCGTAAAGTTTTAATTATCTCTAGTTATTCCATGTGATTCTTAAATTCGTATAATCATAAAATATAATTTACCTCTAATCACTATCACGAAAGGGCCATATATTGAATAACAAGTGGAATTCAAGATCGACAGAGAGGATAACATTGTCACGTTACGTGTATGACATATCACGTTTATGCAACATCGATTCCTTAACTGTAATTCCTGTACGTGCCTTAGAAAAATCTCTTATTCAGTGTTGCTTACATGTATAATATGTATTCGAACAATTTAATTAATCGCTTTAAGTTTCTAAAGTATAGACCAATTAACAAATTTAATATTAATGACGAGTAAATTTACTATTTATTTAGAAGTTAAATATTTACTTGAATTATTAAAAGGTAATATGTATGATAAAGAAATTGATTTTATCTTCAATAGGAGCTTCTTAATTTTTTTAGAACTATATGACTTGAATATTTCTATGGTATAAATATTCAGAGCACGGAAATCATTTTAAAGATTTATTTAACAAGAAAGATTTAATTGATCGCGGTTCCCGTCTCCACGTCTGGTTAATTCCCTGGCAACAAATATATAACATAGGAGAGAAGGAGATCTGATCATGTGGTCTGTTATACATACTCCATACATTTTTTTTAAGTGGGAAAATAACTGACCAAGATCTTGAGCTTACTTTTATGCTTGAGGGAGGATATTTCCCTCGCACTGCTATAAATTTGTTACTGGTTTTATAATCTTACCCAGATTTAGTCCACCTATTTTATTAGATACATTATATCATTTTTTTCTCCTACAAAATGAGTTTAAAAGTTCACAATTTAAAAAGCTATTTTTTCATGGAAGTAGTGGTTAAATTAAGTTAAAAATTGATTTATTTTTATACACTTATTTCATTCGTGCTTGAGTTTTATATCAATACGGATGTGATAAAAAATGTCTAAAACCTGATATAAACTTACAGTATAATGCACAGTGCATCTGTATTAAAAAAGGTCATCTAAATTTGATAAATTTTGTTGACTGTTGACTGATAATTCCATTAAAAGAATGAAAAACAAAAAATCATTGCATGTAATATTTTACATACATAATTTGATGGTTTAAAATTAAAATTATTCAATATTCAAGATTTCCAATTTTCTATTCCAATCAAACCCTGAATAAAAAGTGTAAATGTACCTATAATAAAATAGAGAAAAAAATCTAATAATAACAGTCAGTTGTCATCTACGCCATATGATGTCAATTTATAACAATGCATCAAAAGATAAAATCTAATATAACGAATCAAACAGTAAATAAAACAAAAGCTATAAAAGCTACATGAAGTTGGGATAAAATTCGGTAGCATCCCAAGTTGAGGAAGTTTTGCGAGGTGGCTCAAAACCGGATCGCAGAGCTCATTCGTTTTAAAGACCCATACACACATTGGAATATTGGACAATCCTTTCTATCGGCCTGACAACCCATCCTTTATCGTCCTTGCTGATTTTATTTCTCAATCAAGCATTCCTTTCTCATTCGCTCGTCATCTATTCTGTTATTAACGGATGTTACTTACATTTAATAATTGTAGCGTCACCATACTCCCTCAAAAAAAGGGCACAGGTGCACTCATTCTCATTCGCGAAACGAGACACACACACACGAGGAGCAAGTTTTTATTATTATTTGTAGAGGACCACGATCAAGATCGAGGTTACGATAGATTTGAATAAGTAAAAAAATCAGTTGGTTCCGTACACGAACAGGTTTTGCCGACCGCAGTTTCGTTATTTTTATGTTAAGAAACAATTCTAACTAAACACCCGGAGTTTGTTCAATGTTGTTCGAACTACTGTAGTCTGTTTGACATAATTCATTTGGTGACCCCACGACGATTACTAGGTGTACTGCGCAAGCGTAAAACTGGAGCCCTTGGAATAATAGTGGGGATTTTTCCAGAAGAAAGAGAAACTTAATGCAGACAAGTTAGAAACCTATAATTGGTAAAACTTTTAGATAATTAGAATTTATTTCTCTATAAAATAGCACTTCTAGAACTAATTTTTAATTATTTATAGTATGGAAAATGTTATAATACGTTTTGCTTTACTTTTACTTCTTTTTAAATTATACAACACGCCTGTGGACAGGCAAACCAAATTACACAATTGCGTTTTATAAAAAAAAGAATGGACGCTGATAAAAAAGATACCCACCTTACCATCAAGCAGCTGTCAGCTGTCAGGTAGTTGTCAACAATTGTCAAAATCGAAATAGTGAAATCGACAACTTTGACAACAATATTTTCAATATTAAACAATTTCAAACTTTTACGAAATTGCAACAAAATGGAAAATGATAATCCTGTTATATATGGTCTAGAATTTCAGGTAAAAATATTTGAAAAATGATTAAAGTTTCCAAAAAACATGAATAACACGTATTTATAGGTTATAATATTTACCTGAGATATTTGTGATTCAACTTTCTTCTTTTATAATTGTACATATAGAATAATTTATGTTTACAAGAAAATTTTTAACGTAAGATTTGATATTGCAGGCTAGAGCTCTTTCGGCACAAACTGCAGAAACGGATGTTGTTCGATTTTTAGTAGGAACTCAATCTTTATCATTCAGCAATAATCAAGTGCATTTAGTAGAACTCAATGAAGAAACTGGAAGTTTAAAAACACAGTTTTATCAACATCCAATTGGCGAAATATGGTCCTTACAAGCTTCTTCAATGGATCCTGACAAATTTGTTACTTGTTACAATGCTTTAAATGGTTAGTATACAGATTAAATTAAATATAATTAAACAATTGTTTTGCTAAAAATACCTAGAACAATAAAAAAATGTATTTATTTACAGACGAAGGAGTTTGCCAAATGAAAGGGGCTCTTTGGAAACTCCCAATGATAGGAGAATCTACAAACGAGATTATAAAACTCGAAAAGTTGGCTGATATCGACACAACGCCGTATGGAAACGATTTAAAAATTATTGCCTACCATCCAAGCGATGGTACAAAAGCTGTTTCGGTCGTCGATAATAATTTTGTTCTCTGGGACCTGAAAAATGATAATCCACAGGTACATTGTTCTTTATATTTTTGAAGCAAAAATTTTTTATTATTTACACTTAATTGCATTTTTTTAAAGCATGCCGAACTAAGCATTAATTAAAATTCAATAGGTCGTTACTGTTGGTACCTTATCGGGTAAAGGGCAGCCAAGGTTTACAAGCGGAAAGTGGAATCCACACAACGGATGTAATCAATTCGTAACACTAAATGAGAACAACGTGCGAGGCTGGGACTTACGAAATCCGTCTGAATCTTCCTGGAACATTCCAAATGCTCATTCACAAATCGTCAGGTAATTAAAATACCAAAAACGTATACAAAATTAAATAAAAAAAATAGTTAACTTCGAACATCTCTTATGTTTTTTAATAAACTTAGGGACTTAGATTTCAACGCTAACCGGCAATATTTTCTATCTACGTGTGGAGATGATGGATATATGAAATTCTGGGATATTAGAATGACCACTGAACCTGTATTATCGCGAATTGAACATTCACACTGGGTGTGGAATGTGCGAATTAATCGTTTCCACGATCAACTTGTATTAACTTCCAGTAGCGATTCCAGAGTAATTCTTTGCAGTATTGCCTCCATTTCTTCCGAGCCTTTTGGGCATGTCGTTCCTACAGAGGAAGAATCAACCCAAGCCGAAGAATCTTCGACGAAAGAAAAGTAAATTACGAAAATTATTTTTGAAAATTTTTTAAATCTAAAAACAATTATTAAAAGTTGTTTAATGACTTAAATTTTTTTTAGATTGGAAGACGGAGTTGTTGGTAGATTTGAGGAACATGAAGATAGTGTTTACGCTGTCGAATGGTCTTCTGCAGATCCTTGGACCTTTGCATCTCTAAGTTACGACGGACGATTAGTTCTAAATAAAGTGCCGCGAAAATATAAATATCAAATCCTTTTATAGTTAGGAATTAGGAATCTCATTTGTATATTGTACAGAATTAAATAATTTTAATTAAAGGAAAGTTTGAATTTTTCCTAACCAATAAATTATAAGTAGAGACCTTTCATTTAACAAATTAAATATTATTTATTTTACAACCTCTCAGATACCTTACTAGCTACATTTCTCAACTGTCCATAAACCTTAGAAGGCGGACTTCCCAATATCAAGTTACAAACCGCTCGTCTCGCAAGTTGTATATTTTGGTATGAGCCAAGAATATGAATTTTCGTATCAGCTAAAACAATTCTAGTTTTCGTTACATTTTCAATAGTAAACTTTGTCCTTCCACTCTTACCAGCCAATCTACCGATTGCTCTAGATAAGTGATCACCTTTCAGAGGTTTGACATCTTGAATTTCGAAGGATTCAACAAACAAATCGTCAAGACGTAAAAGTGCAAGGGCGTCTTCTACTTCAAATCCGCAAATAAATGCTTTTACAAAATCAGCTCCTTTCTGAAGATGGGAAATATCTGGGGTCTCTGGAGCAGTTCTAATTTCCACATTTCGAGTTTTCAGGTTGAATCTGACTTGGAGTTGCAAATGTTCGACGAGAGGTGTGAATATTTTCATCCACTCTTGTTTTAGTGGCGTATATCTGTGTGCTGGTACAGGAACCTAATAATTAAGGATGAAATATAGATTTGTCAATTAAGCTAACTAATCAGAAGTATATTTTAATATTAAAAATTATTTTGGATTTCTTGTCAAGTGTGTAACTTGGAACAATATTTTCCATTTAACAAAAATTAAAAAATACATACCTTGCGGTACTCATCGCCGCTAACATTCTTTGCCTTTTTGGAGGAGCTTTTTGTTTTCACTTTTCCTTCAATTCCGCTTACAGTTTCAACCTAGAAATAAAAAAAACTATTGTTCAGTAACTTGGATAAAGAAAATTTTCAGAAGATTTCGACAAGAAAGACATTTTCTTTGAAGTTTAACAAAAAACATTAAGAAAATAAATACTTTAATCTACAAAAAATGGTTCTATTTTTCGAATATCTAATTTAAAAAATTGAAAAGAAATAACATCCTTGGAAATAGGACCTTATCATTAAATTAAGGAAATTTTTAAAAATTACTTCAGTTGTAACATTATTTATTGTATTTAAGGTGCATAATAACAAATAAATAAATACCCACATGCATATAATTACAAACATAACCTTACCTCCATTTGACTTTCAGATTCAAGTCTTCTTTTTGTATTTTTGATGGTTTCATTTTGCGTTGGCTCAGCCATGTTTATCAAATTACAAAAATCCTATTTCAAAATTGAAAAAGCACTAGTTTTCCTTGAAAAATGTAAGAATAATTGACCACGTGCAACAAGCAACAACACCATACACTCTATTTCACTCGTTTTTGCATAATGGCCACGAATGTGACCACTATGACCTATAACCTTCAGTCGGTAAAGTCGCAGTCATCGGTCCACAAGCAGAAAGTTATTAAAAAGCTGATCAATATCTTTGGGCTGATTCATAATTTATGTAATTTCTAAGATATCTTTGATCAACTTTGATTTATTGAGTTTATTCTATCTTTTTTTTTATTTTACACAACTTTAATAATAATTAAAATAACATTTTTAGCACTTCAAAAATTCCCGCTAAGCGTGACCAATAAGGTGCACTCCACGAGGCATGCGCATTATCAAGTGGCGATTTTAGGTAATTAGGTTAGGTTTGCGACGTCCGTGACTCTAACAAAATGGTCTAGTTTCACGTCCCTTGTTGACAAAATCGATAAATTCTTTCAACATCGAAAACAAAGGATGTGCCGGTTCATTGAGTTTTAATTTTCCTGTAAACGTTGCCTAAAAGTGTCTTTTCAGTATGAATTAAAGTACTTAACTACAAGTATTAAGAACTAATTGCTTTTCGCGGATGATTCTGACCTAAAATTATTACTCACAAAAGTTTAAAAGCAGATTCCTTGATCATTTTCAGACGTTCTTTATCCTAACCGCGTTGAGTGTAAAAAAGTAAAAGTGCCAATATTTCTTGAATTTTTGTGGGCATCACGAATTATTTATGGGACATACAGCTCCAGATTGGGAAATGGTTCAAAGTAAAGGTGAATTTCATGAAAAATTCAACTTAGAGGGAAAAGATGACTCCCACAACTTGTTGAGCAACATGGTCGATGTTCGTGCTTGTTATAAGCCGAGTGAAAAAGTAAGATCTAAAGATCATTTTCCTGATTTATTCAGATTTTTTTTTGAATGCGAGAGTGAATTTGTTTAGTTTATTCGAATTAGCAATATTTAGGAAATTGATGTTCGTTGCTTCTTAGATGAAAGTTTGCCGGGTTTAGTATATGTAGAATGGCTTTTTCTAAACAAAAGTGTCCACACATTTCTGCTTAGTTTTGCATTATATTTGTTTTATTTATAGGATCAATAATTCATTGAGTTGGGTTTTAAATGGGTACGATTTCAGATTTTACATTTTTCAAAAATACTTTTAGAAATTTCAAAACGTATCAATTAATTAATTCCAATGCTCCAAAATAAGTTTTCTTCTATTTGATGTAATTAGATCAGTAGATGTTTTTGTTTTAATTTTTATCATTTCTTTCTCAGTGTTTGAGTTGGAATTTTTCAGTTTCTTTGATACCTGTACTGTTATAGAAAGAAAATTTACCAGCCAAATCCTTGACATACTTATGCTGCTGAATTAAAATAAATATATATATCTTCTAAGGCACATAAAAATAATGTTTTAAAACTTTTTGGAAGATTTTTACAATCTAATTGTTTCCTTTCCGTTATTTTTCTTCTATAATTGACAGTGGAGGGACGAGGCTCTGTAATTTTAAAAAGAAGTACTTTTGAAGAAGGTAGAAATTATACAGAGTTAGCGAGACGTGAGTATGCTTCAGTGAATAGAGTAATTTGAAATTCTATTTTCTCGAAGCGATCGGTTTTCTCAGAGAGTTGTTGTATCGATTCCTCGATTTGCTCTCGTTATTCTAACTTCCATGAAAAGAACTAAATTATTTTCAGTTTTATGACTGTTTATGTAAAAAAGAAAATTGGAAATAGATATAGAAATAGGTGATAGAATTAGAAAATATCAGATTCGGTAGTAAAATACAAGAGTAAATTGCATTGAGATTGGTTTGTGAGGTAACATTAAAATTGATTAGAGTGCAAAATTGACCAATTTTGGACTCAGAGTCGTAGAGATCGAGTTTCAAATCCAGGAACAAACAACGAGTTGCATTCCACGAATTTTCGATTTGGATGCACCATTGACCCAGGGCCAATGACCGCATTGCCAAATAAACTTAGGTTGAATGTTAGCCAATCAATGTCGTAATAGAAGATCTATTACCACCTTAAATCGGAATCAAGATCAGAATAAAGATTCCTAGCAGTTTTAGCAAATATTATTAATTTTTTCTAAACTGCCAAATCCAGTGTTCTATTAAGATATATGAATTTAAGATTCAAGATTCTTTCCATTCCTACGATGATAGTGCAGATGATAATTTGATTTAAAATCTAATTAAAGATTGTATTTAAAGCGCCAAAGGAAGAAATTACTGCGGTACACTTCTTTCAACCCGATTCCTTGCACTTTCACATATTTTAACTCGTCATGTGAAATTCCTTTTTTCACAGATTTATAACCATGTGATCAATTAATCTTTGAAAATATGAAAGAATATATTTTCCTTCAGTTATACAATCATTTAAAAAATAATTTTTTTCCTTTTAGTTATTTATGTAGCATTTCTGGTTGTTTGTAATCAATATGACGAGAATAGAATATTTGATAAGGTCTGCGATAGTCGCTGTCAGAGATAATGGAAGTAACTAGGTCCTTCGATCGAATAGGATGGATTTCTAAAAATACTACCCACGCCTCTTTCCTTCACTTCTACAGTAATATATAAAAGGGGTGTTCTTTGAAGATTCTAATCAATATTACACTTGCTGCATTGGTGACAACGTACGATCATAAAACCGTGTAATTAGGTCCACGCTTGTAATCGAAGCATGTCCTGGATGTCCACCGCACACTGCGTGGTTCCATTATTAGTATGACATGATTATGCACGATAGCTCTTCCGTTCAACTTCCGTCCATAGAAAAAATCTACACAATAAATTTTAATCTTCTGGATACGAGCTCCTTTTTTCTATATTATATATTATTTCTTAAGTCTGAAGAAAGAATCTGTCTTCTTCAGATTTTTTTTCAATCCCACACTGACGTGTCAACTGACAGTAAAAGGAGTAGAAGATCTAAGATGATTATAAGCAAACAGCACTCTGATCTCAGCTACTGCGATTATCGTAGGGAATTTCGCGTTCAAGGAAATCTTAATTGCAGCTTTGGACTTATCTAATTGTATCTTCGTCTTAACCGCGGGAGAATGTAGTTTGCCATTGTGCAGAAAGTAAGAAATTTAATTCTTCTCAGAATTAAAGCAATAATTTGTTCGTAATATTAATTAAATTCTAAATTTAAAATGATCCTATTAGTCAACATAATCTTCTTCATTAATCTCTTTTTAAAAACTCGAATTTTTTCTGATTATTTCAAATATTTTCTGATAGAATTCAAGATTTAAATGTCCAGTTTTATTGAATGAATACTATAGATTGGAAAAGTGAAAATCGCCTTAAACTTTTTTTGCGAGAACAAGTTTTATTGACCTTTTCGGCAACTTGAGTGAATGGAGTGAATTTCTCTCCAGGTTGACAGATTCGACATTTCACTGCTCTGAATTACTTAAATTAGTGTTTAAAATATATTTTGCAGTTTCTCCTTTAAAAACTCTCTCTCTTTATTTCTCTTTCTGTATAGAGAACATTTTTTACTAAACTCTCATCTCGATGAGAAAGATGTTTTTCCATTTTCAGGTGCAATGTCAATGTCGTCTTGAAAAATACAAGAATGTGGATTTTCCTTAGATTCAATCGATTGGAGAAATCAATACACCTTGAATGATTGGAAGAGTGGATAATTATTTAGTACCTATTGTCGAACTATCTCGATAACTATTCATCCATAGTAGCCGCTTTTTTCCAGGAGCGCATCTTCATGCTGATGTATATCCAGTGTCTCATTTAATTTTACTCTGAAAATTTTAATTTAAAAGGAATTCTAAATTAGTTCAAAGTTTTCATAAAATTATAATTATATTCTTTACTCCTAAATCATCGCTTATTAGTTCTAAATATCACACAGAATTTATTCAAAAATTGATAGCTCTCCCTAAGACCAAAATTAGGCCCAGAACAGGAGCTAGGAAGGCTGCTTAAAGATTTTTTTGCAGAACTAATATCTGAATTAAACTTTTCAAAACTGAGCTTATCGCTGTAATTACCTATTATTAAACTTTCTTTTAAAAAATGAAAAAGGAGAAGTAGTATAAATTGTTTAAAAAGAATTTCAAAGTATAAAAATTACAATTGAACAGTTTTATTTTTTTTTTCTCGTAATTTTTTTTTAATCTAATGTTAAGCACCAGGTATAAAATGTTCATAAACATATAGAGTGTACCATGCTGCAATGCACTATAGTACTTTAGTCACGTGTTTGTATGTATACACCTTGAGGCTTACAGTCGCCTTTCAGTCGGTGCTAGTAGCTCGTGTCGCGCATTACTTTGCATTCGTGCTTTTAGTTTCAGTTTTGAGACTCCTTTTAATCTTCCCCTTACATTAAAATATACGTGCAACGAAATCTTCCCCCTTTGTGCTGTCGATTCATTTCGGAGTTTAAAAGTTTCAGATCGCCCCTAGGCTTTTGTACGTTGGTTTAAACAATCCTTGACACGCTACTGAGATATCTGGTAATTAGGGGTCGATTCAACTTTCCGATCGAACATTACTCTTGAGCTTTTACGGACTTTTTTTTATAATCAATTTCCTTTTTTTTTTGTATTTTTTCTTTAAGTACTAATTGTAATTCTTTGTTAATTCGCATTGCTTTTTAATTTTTGGGGTCATTACAATCAAAGAGTTCATTATTACAAAAAAAAGTGTTTTCTTTTCTTCAATTATCTTTAACTCAATGATTTGATATTGAAAGTTGCGAATTAAAGCTATATATTGAAAAGTGGGACTTTATTTAATTTAAGCTTCTGATTTTGTAGAAGATAAAATGAAAACAATTGCTGGTTTCTAGTTTTAAAGAATTCTTAGATAATTTTTAAAATTGAATAACTGAAGTCGAAAATTAATTAACCGAGAATTGAAAAATTTTTGTAGCCGCAATTATACGAGAGACTGACGCTTATTCACTTCACACTCAAATATGGTAATTGATATGCATGTGATTACGAATAGCCAATGCATTTCAGAATACAATGATACGAATAGCAACTCGAATGACCACTTTGATTAGACTAGTTCAAATTTGTCACTAGTATTTTTATTTGATTAATTTATAATATGTACTCTCACTTTATATCAGTCATTTCTAAAGTATCATTTACTTTAAACAGTGATAGTAGTAATTTGTAATTTATAAAACATGCATTGCATTTGCATCTTAATTTAATTTCATCTTGACTTTCGCCTGATCTACATCGATTATGTATAGAGATTTGATATCTTAAAAGAAGAATTAAAATAAGTACCATTTTTAAAATTATTTTATTCTTTACATTGTTAATTTTACTTATTAAATAGATTATTAGGTATGGGGTTCGAATAATAAAAAGAAACTACTTCACTCTAAAGTTTTAGAACTTGATTTTAGTGTTATATTTATTCACTTTAGTTTTTTTTTTCTTATTTTTTGTAAGCCTTTATTTATATGATTTTATGGTTTTGTAGTTCGAGCTCTTGTTTTCTTTTTTTTACAGTAAAGTGAAAACTGTGTTGCCGTTTAACTACAGAAATTTGAGTAGTTATATTATTCTTGCATGGACTGGCTTAAAAGTACTCTTCTAGGTCATTATCTCGATACATGAGTTCTACGTATGTGTTTTGATCCTGACAATTGTCAGTCATGACCAACGACAAACAGGTGAGTGAACATTTTATTACAATTTTATTTATAGTTATAAACATTTTTTGAAAATTAATAGTAATGAGTTTCTTCAATTTATTCATGATTCATATACGTAATCTCATTTATATAGGATTTCCTTCTTTTTTTATTTTTCAATAATTCATAAATAAATGTTTCGCAGTTATGGAAGTTTTTCCCACGACAGTAAACTCATTTTTTGCCGTAGTTGTTTCTCGATTCTAATTACGTATAGAGTAACAAAGCATTTACGAAGAATAAACACGTAGTTTCATGGCAGACCAACTATTATGACGATATTTCTTTTTTAAACCAGGGTAACGAAGTCCTGCTTGCAATTAGAAACTGACTTAAAAGATTTTTATTTCGTGAAAAATACATTTTTCTCGAATCAAATTAAGATTTATTTAAAGTTCAATAAATGTTATTATTAGGAAAATTTATTATTTCTTAAAAATATTATTTTATAAGAAAAAATTGTATTGAATAGCTGAATCATTAATTTCATTGCTGATTAAACTCAGATTTACGAAAGATTTGAAAAAGTACAATTTTTTTAACAATGTAGACAAAGTCAATGAAGTTTTCTTATTTCCGGTTCAATATTATCCGACAAGATTACTTTAATCTAAAACTTGGTTGCAGGCTGACGTAATTTTGGAACTACGTAATCAAATCATGACATAAGCTTAGGCATGACCCGCATAATTTTATTTTCTATATGGACAACATTTCGTAATAACTTACACTTCAATTCTATTAAATCAGGTCTAAGCATTTATACGTACCGAATATAAAAATCTATTTTCTTGTCTTGATGTCTTCCTCATTTCACACTAAAAAGATAAACACAAGCTTCGTACTAGAACTTGTAAGGCTTGATGAATATTTGTAGAAAAGAGTTTTAGCTAAACAAAAAAGTATCTTTACATCAGATAATCAGATGCTAATGAATTAATAATAAATTACAGTTTTTGTTTTCCATGTTTAAAATTACTTTAGGAAATATATCCAAATATTAGTAGAGTAATTTGTTGTTTCATCAGATTTTTAGTAAATAACTTTTATATGAAGTTAAATTATTTGGATCTGATTCTTAAGCTTGTGAACGGTTTAATAATTCAGATTTCCTTCTTGTTAATGATTCTAATTTCGTTGCCATAGTCAGTAATAACAGTTCATTGACTGTTGTAGGGCATAGAACGTTCTGCTCATCTGTAGTAATTAACGTTGTTTGTCCGCAGTCATGGTTCCGTGGAGTACGAAGCAGCAAATTCCGCCACGTTTACGGCGTTCCAGCCAAAAGAGAAAAATGTTACGACAACATTAAAATCACGAAGAATGCCCATGACTCACAATTTTGTGCAGTCAATCCGAAATTTTTGGCAATTGTCACAGAAGTTGCCGGCGGTGGTGCTTTTCTAGTTTTACCACTGGATAACGTAAGTAAAGAACGTTAAAAAGATTAAGAAGCATTCTTTCCAAATGAGATTCAAAATTATCAAAAATTTTTTTGCCAACTTAGAACTAGACCGGAAACTGAGAAATGAATAAATTTATTTTTTGATTGGAAACTTTAAATCCTCAGTAGAAAAATCTTGTATTTAAATCCTTCAAAATTTTACTGAATAAGAATTGAATTAAGGAAAACAAAGTTTTGGAAAAATATGTATATAATGTTTTTTTGAACCTATTACAAAAATATGTAGTTTGACCGATTCAATTAATTACCGAAGGACTTTACCGTAACTTGTTTCTGAACGAGAGATAAAATCCTACTTTCACTGCTATTTCTCGATGCTAATTGCTGGAGCTGTTAATCTAACTCTTGGCAGCTTTTCCATCATCTTTATGGTTGAGTGTCTCTGGATATATTTACATTTTTATCCAACTTTCATTGCCACTCTCCGTGACTTTAATACGATTATAGTATTATTATATTATTATCATTTTCTTTAGAATCAAAGAATGATCGTAAAGGAGAGGAAGTAACTAATTTTACTTCTCTAGATATCTTGAAATAGTTAGAGGTGTACCAATTAAATTAGATACTAATAAACTGTTCTTTTATTGGACTCCTAGTTTATTAATTTCTTAACTGTTGCTTTTTTCAGTTTCCTGTATTCAAATTTCTTGATTTACGAAGTTGCAAAATCACTTTGCCATTTAATGTTGAATATCATTAAACACGTTTTACAATCCTCGGTAATGCTATTTTTTGTAATTTCAGACTGGTCGCCTAGACTTTAATGCCAGTAGAGTAACCGGACATACTGGCCCTGTGCTCGACATTAAATGGAATCCCTTCAATGACAACGTTATTGCTTCATGCTCCGACGATTGCACTGTAATACTTTTAGACATTGTATATTGTAAAGTATAAGAGCAATGTCAAGTTCTATAAGATCTTCGATTTTGTAGAACTCTTATTGACATTTCGAATGCAAGCGTTAAAAAAACGCTTTTAAATTAAAAATAATATTTTTTCAATTTAAACAGGTTAAATTATGGCACATACCAGACGGTGGACTCTCGAGAAACTTGACAGACTGGCTAGTGGAATTACAGGGTCACAAAAGACGAGTAGCCTACATAGAATGGCACCCAGTCGCCGAAAATGTTCTTTTCAGTGCTGGTTTCGATCATCTCGTAATAGTATGGGACATAAACAGGGGGGAAGCTGTCAGTGTCATCGACAGACATCCTGATGTAATTTACAGCATGTCTTTGAACAGAGACGGAAGTTTACTCGCCACTACGTGTAAGGACAAAAAACTTCGAGTCTTTGAACCGAGATCAGGAATCATAGTCTCGGTAAAAAAAGCTCCTTTACACTCTTAATATATATATATAAAAAACATAAAAATAAATGTTTAAAGATGTAATCGTTATTCTAAAGTTCCTCGAAAGTATTTGATAGTATAAAAGTTTTATTGAAAATGAATTAAAATTAATTTTTCAGGAAGGAGTGTGCCATGCGGGTACAAAGGCGAGCAAAGTAGTATTCCTAGGAAGTTCTGGACGTCTATTGACCACAGGATTTAGCCGACACTCTGACAGACAGTACGCTGTATGGAGTCAGCATGACTTATCAAATCCACTGGCCTGTGAAACAATAGACTCCTCCAGTGGAATAGTTTTCCCCTTCTATGATCACGACACGAATATGGTGTATCTTGCAGGAAAAGTACGTTAATGCTTCAAAACAGATTTTACAAATCTATAATAAACATTTAAAAATCAAATTATATATAAAATAGGGATATAATAATAAAAAGTTATTGGAGAAATTTTTACTTATTACAGGGTGACGGCAACATTCGTTATTATGAAGTAGTGAACGAAGCTCCCTGGTTGCATTTTCTTAGCCAATTTATTTCCGGAAATCCGCAGAGAGGTTTGGGTGTAATGCCTAAAAGGGGTGTCAGTACATCTACCTGTGAGGTCTTTAGGTTCTTCAAGCTTCATGCAACCAGAGGAATGTGCGAGCCTATTTCCATGATTGTTCCACGAAAGGTAAACTTTGAATTAGAATCAATTCATTATATTTTTCAATTTTATACATGTGAAGTTGTTTTCAATTCGTGTTTTTAGAGTGATCAATTTCAAGAAGATTTGTATCCAGATACGATTGGAACAACTCCTGGTCTCTCCGCAAAGGATTGGATCAGTGGAATGAATAGTCCTCCGCTTTTGATATCTTTGAAGACTGGTAAGACAATTTATAATTATTTGTATACTCTTTCATTACTTTTAGGATAATAATTTGTGATGAAATAAACTTTGAAAAAAGACGGTAATTCTTAATTCACTATTTCTTTAAAGTACACAAAGTACAAATCGGCTTTCGGTGTAATCACTTTTGAAAACATCATCCAAACGACAATGTCTCGATTATATTTAGGTGATTTATCAACAGGTGGTAGCATAACTACTCATAAACCTCGAGTTTATAAACCCCCGCAATTGCCTCCTGCGACTGATTTAAACAATAAGAAAAAGTTTGCATTCTTGTCAACTGAAACAGTACCTGATTACCGATCAGTAGAGCTTTTGGATATGTCTGAGAAAAGTCAGAAGACTTCCAGTAATCAGAGCACGAAGTTCCATCAGCTGCAACAGAAGTTTAGCAACGTTCAGGTAAAAATTTCAATAATCTCGTTCAGTCTAATTGTCTTGTGCTTTTTCTTGCATGTCTGTATTTTTGAATAAAATTGCAACTGGGTTTTGGAAATTAACAAATTTTTGCACTTCATTTGTAGCTTTCTTTTTCTTTTTCTCTCTATCTCTCTTAGAAGTCTTCTCTTTACTTCTGGAGAGGATTTATCATTTTGTTTTAAGATTTAAGATCTTTTAGCTTGCTTTTTACAAACTTTATTTAGAAATAAGGCACTAACAATTTGCATAATTTACTCCGAGTCACCACGATGTTTCTATTCATCTCGTTTGCACGTTTGGAGGTTTTCTTTGTTTCTTAAGGTAGGTTTTTGCATGTTGCTAATTTGAATTGAGGATTATTTTATGTCTTGACTGGGTCATTTTCTTACATTAAATTAATTTTTCACAGAATAATATAGTATCAGAACAAAACAATAAACTGGAGACGGAGAACTTTACCAACGAGGCAGAGCTGAGATTAGCTTTCGCAACGCAAACTGACGAATTGAGACTTGTACGTCGTCAGCTCGCTAACAGTCAATTACGCGTCAAGGAACTCGAAGAGCAAATTCGAAAATTACAAAATCATTGAAACTCTATTTACTTACGAAGCATTTTATAACTCGCATTCGTAGTCAACTTTCTATGGAATGATATCGGAGTTTGCTCTCCAAGTCATGCTTTTTTGCAAGCAGGTGCTTCTATGTAGAAATTAAAAAAACACAGCCAGAACTTAAATTCAAAGAGGGTTAAGCCTTGCACAATTTGAGTTTCAATCAACGAATTTGAAATTGTAAGTCTTTCTAGAAACTTCTTGAAACTAAAATATCACAGCTTAAACAGTTTGAAACCCGAAGGAATTAATCCCAAACTTGTGATTCAATCTCGATAAACCGGGAATAAGGTATAAGTACATATTTACAAATAAGATCTTCGAACGTAGAAATAAGGATTCGGTTTTTTAAACAGACTCTGGATCCTCGTTTTTATCTACGATTCTGTGATCCATTCCTTGCGTTTTTATTCATTCCTTACTAGGATATCACGCCAGGAAATGTTGACTGATATTAAGTCGAACGATTAATTTATTTACTTTTGACTTTTTTTGTACACTGCAATGTATGTAGTTTACACACGTAGTTGTTCGTCGTTATGTTTAGGTTCTATATTCACTTTATATTTTATTGAGGCTTTGTTACGTTCTTTGAAGCAAGCAATTTTTGTATATTTAAGTTCAACGAAATCGTCTACACATTATTTCAGGAATTTTTTTGACAAATTAATTTTATAAATCAGTTACCAATCAATATTGTGCAATCAATATGTAGTGCAAATCCGCGAGACGCGCGTAATTATTAGCATTAATGCCCATATCGCACAGTGATAATAGTGGTATAATGAATTTCTAGGACCAATGGAGAATATTTGTTGATCATTGAGGATTCTATATACTTCCGCCTGGTAACGATCAAATCGAAAATTTTTACAGTATTTACAAGAATATTTTTCATACCTCGTCTTGATCGAGAGACGATCGTGTTAGCTTTGAGAAGTAAATACCTGAAAGTTTGTTAGAAACTATACAGTTTACAAATTTAGGAGAAAATATAGAATGGCACAGTAGAAATAAACGCACCTTGATCTACTTAGCGTGCCTTCGTAAAAATTGAAAACTGCCCTTGATGTTTTCTCTAAGTAAATTTTCTCAGAATATACGAAATTCTGTGTTCGGAAATTCACTATAAAATTAAGTAGTTTGGCACAGGGACAAGCTAGAACGGTCACTGGAATGAAAAAGCAGAAAATGACCAAGAATATTTTTTTATTTTTAGTATAACATTAGAAATTGATAAAAATTAAACAAAAAATTTCCAAGAGGTGATAAGTATTCAACCATAAGTTAAAATAATTATTAACTTTCAATTATTTGCAATTTAAGTAGAAAAAATCGTCATGCTTATCTCAAGAGAGCTTCAAAATTGTTGAAATTTTACTTTGAAATATTTTTTCAATATTTGAGTGACCACCCTGAACCTTCTCTTAGAATACTGAAATATATATAACACAATACAATAAGTAGCTTGTCGTTTAGGGAGAATAAAATATATCGAACTGTTCTAAAAATGATTTCTTATGTTCTCTGCAACCTTAAAAGTATTTTTTTAAGCGAACCCAACATTCTAAATAAAGTTCCAAAAAGGACATGCATATTTATTCGATGTAGTGAAAGTTCTGTATATTAGAAACTAGACTTTTGTATTAGAAACTTAGGAAATTTTAATAGAGCACGCTCTAATCAGGAATCGCTGCACAATCATTGTAAACTAATTTGTCTCGTAAATGTAAATTTACGAAGGGCTTGTAGCTTTTTTGTCAGACAGAACTTTATTTTCGAATTATGTACGCGAATTTTTGAACGATTTTTTGTTCTATAGCTCTTTATTTTTTACTGTATGGCAACGAAATTAACAATTTGGTGTACGAAGTCTAAAGGTCTATTGCCTCTCATACACGACAAAGAGAACTCATGCGCAAAATTATGCACAAAAAAAAAGTATTTTTTGAATCACAGATTTGCGTGTCTTCAGTGATTTGTACATTTGTCTACAATTATGTATACATAGATTTATATAGATATACATAATATGTATGCCGTAAGCAATTGATATTTGTATGTATTGATGATGTATGTGAAACATTTTTAAAGTATCCCTTATTTAAGAAATAAAACGCTATACCTAAACTATTAGGCTTTTTTCTTAATCCAACTTATAAGGTGAAGCCTATTATAGTAGAATAAAATTACAGTACATATACAGATTTTGATTCATCTTTTCTACAGGACGACCTATAATTTATTGTTGGTTTTACATACAAAGTTACAAAAATAATTGCGAATATACTCTTAGAGTAAAGAAAGATTCAATATTTATGTCAGAAATAAAATTGAGATTCAAATTTTGTGTCAGATCTTACATTATTTCGATAGAGTATCAGTGTTTTTGTTTTTAATTCTTCTAATGGAAAAATATAAAGGAATTATCTTTTACATTTTATATTTTAGTTAAATGTAGAGTACTATACAAATATTTTCACCTACTTTGTCATTTTTATTGAATGATTTAAAATTCAAAAATTAGAGCGTAAAATTTCATTCTGAAGAAAACTGAATTAAATTATTAACTGAATATTTGAAATTCAAATCATTCGCGCTCTTCTTGCCGACTACTCAACTAGTCAGATACGAGTTTTTAGTTTACATACCTAAAACTAAATTGCTAATTTATCATTAGAATAGGAATAGAGAAGCAAAAATAAGGAAAATACTACTAAATATAATGAATATTCTATTTGGTAACGAATTAGAAGCTGGATTACAACCGTCTCCTGTGCAAGTATAAACGCAAGTTCGATACGTTAATTTGTCTCCTGGTTGTTGTACGTAGTCACAATAGTTTCCGAGATGTTTGGATGAGCACTCGCGTCTTGTGCCAATTCCACCTGCAAAATATTGTGATTTTGAATGTAAATGATTGTCTTTTTGTGCCACAGTTGCTTTTTTTCATAAAGAATCAACCCAATTCCAAAGTAATTAAGTTACTGACTATTCTTATGGAATATTCCGTAATAATAGCAGTTTGGTTAGAATTGCCTGACGAAAGAAACCACTATTTTGGAGTACTTTGAAAAAGTTCGTTTGTAAGTGAAGCAGAAATATTAAATTATATAATAAGAGCAAATTTAAAGACAAAAATAAGCATACTCGAAAAATCGGGACGTGTTTTGAAAAAATTTGCAAAATAGATTCTTCCTATGATCTTTATTTCTTCCAATTGATATGATAAATGAAAATTTCAAGATTTCAACACATCCCGATTTTTATTGAGAATCATATAGACCTCCATAAGTTCCAAATGATTTAATGCAGTACTGCGCCTCGAAGACATGATCGCAACTTTTTGGTTGATATGTTTCCACCACCAAATCTCCATCTCCGCATTCCCATTCGGTTGCGGACGCACATTGATAACATTGGAGTGTCAGCCCTCCACAAAGAGTTAGAAAAAAATGTTAGTTAGCAAAGCCACATGCAATTATTTGTATCCAAATATTCTATTAATACCAGAAAATTCTCTCCCGTTCACTTTATCGATATGGTAATTATCATAGGATAAACACCTTATTAAGAGCATTGAACCCAAGTGTTTTAAGCTCAAAATTCCATTCTCCACTTTACTCAACGAAAATTATAGATAAACATTTTTTAACTCTGTAGCGCTAATCTTTTCTAAAATATAAGACTGCATACAGAGCGAAAGAATATATAATTTGGATACTTTTTGCATCAAATAAAGAATTTAAAATCTTACTTCAAAATTGAATATTTTCATTTTACTTAAAAAATATTTGAATTACATATTTTCTCTCTCTGTACGCATAGTTCTAGTTAAAAATTTATTAATTCTACGTAGGGAAAAAATTCCAAATTTAATATTTGTTGAGTAAAATGAAGAAATTCAATTGTTAGATTAGAATTTGGCTCCAACACCCTTAAACATGCAAAAAAAATAGTGCAATGAAGAATTCATATCAATCACACCTAAAATTTAACTCACTTTAAACTCTATTTTTATATTCTCCTTGCCACGTATTGATCAAATAAAATTAATGACATTGTTTATAAATAAATGTCATTTCTTGGAAACCAGGTTAGTCGAGTTAGTAAACTAGTCCACCTTTATTTTTGTGTGAATTAATTGTCAGCTCATTATCGAAAATTTGTAATTTACCCTCGAAACGTCCTACGCGTTTTACACAAAATCTAGCATCAAAAACATCTCCACATGATTGTGGGGTCAAGTCGACGTCGTCTCTCAAAAACTCGTTGCATTGAAAAGGATTTGAACTATTTGTGCTGTCGCACCTATAACAATCGATGCTGTGTGCTAAAAAAAATAAGGAAACAGATTTTTAGTCAGAGAATTATTTTATTTTACTAAGAAAGAAAAGAAAAAAAAATATAAATATTTCTAATGAGAGATTAAAAATTAATCTCAATTGGCAATACATATTTAGTACTTTAAAAGTAAATGAATTAAATTCTTTATTTTTGAATCTCTGGCCAATGTTTATGCCAATGTTTGATATCAAAACTGACATGATTCACGTTTTGAATAGAATTCGGTACATATAGAGTGAAAGAGCATGTGAAGCGCAATCCACTGTGAATGAATAGATAAACGATAACTCAATATAATTAAGAGTCTGTTCAGAGGCTTAATTGCTCATCCCTAGCTTTGATATTCACTGTCAAACTCGCAGTTTAATTAAATCAAAATGTTAAAATATATATACATATAGTTACTTTGAATTACAGGTATCAAAACTCTAGGTGGTATATTGTTTAAAAAAATTCAATTAACAATTTAGGTAGAGGTTTAATTAAAAGTTGTTTATCCGTTTATCAATTCCAAAAGTATTAATTGCAAATCACATTAGAATCTTTATTCGTCCACTTTATTGCCCGAATACCGTATCTCTTAATCCTTTGCGCAGAATTTAATTATGGAAAAATAGGCCATCCAGAGCAGAAGTAACCGGAAGTGGCTGGAAAACGATTCCTTTCAAAGTCGTGTAAATCGAGGCTGATATAAAGTGCAGAGAAAAGTGATTGAAATTCCTATTATTTTTTTGCCTTTTTTCGTGTTCACAAATGCATTAAAAAATCAAAGCCCATTCATCTCTAAACTAATTTCTATAATATTTTATTAAATATATTGAATTTATATTGAATTTATATTGAATTGATTATAATTCTACGTTTGATTATAGAAAATAATTTAATTATTTTCGGTTTGCAAATTCAATTAATTTCACTGTATAATTGGTTTCGACTATGTAATTCCGTTGGGATGAGCGAAATATATAGATAACTGACCCAAGAATGCTCAACTCTAATTAGATTTGTAATTGGGAATCGTTTTTGAATTTCCGCTTTAAACCACGTGACTTGAGAAATTAATTTCATATCTGATTAAAAATGTTTGATTGAAAGGGTAGAATAATTATTTTAAAAACAGTATAAAACAATCGTATAGGAAATATTAAAAATTGACTTTTGAATCTTTATCAAAATTCTCTCACTTCATTCAAAAATAGAAAGTATATATTAATAATTAATTTTTTCATTTTATCATTTGCACTTCAAATTCTAGACCCACAAAAATAATTGAATAAAAATGCTTTTTGTCACGAATAATCATGCAAAAACACGATTCTCATATGAATTGAATTGAATCGATTATTCCTTTACATAAAATGAACATGAAATATCACTGAATATCACGCAGCTATATGTATAGAGTTCGACGAACGCAAAAACACGATCGAAAGTGAATTTACCGACTGTTTTCTTATAATATATTAAAATGTAAACAAACAGACATTTTTACAAAGTTTACAAAATCATTTTAGAAATCTTGATTGAAAAACGTGATCATTTCCTAAAAAGAATAAACTAATAAATTAATAAGATCTAACTCGTGGATCACTCTTCTTAAGAGTATTTGTTGTTGATCTTCATGAAACTATTCTATGACTCAGAAAAGATATCTCTGAAACTTGAGAATGACCTCATTTCATTAATTAAGATTCTAACTTTCAAAGACCAATTAATGATATAATTGATACCTTTATATATATTTTTTTGTTTTTGAATTATTAGAATGATTATAATGCGTACATAGAGTGGACTCCATTACACTTTTTTAAATCGTCTCTAAAAGAAATAATTTCATTGAATTTTACTTGTCAGCTCATCAGAACATAAATGAGAGAATTATTTAAAATGAATTTATCTGGCGGGAATAAGACTAAATAGGCCCCGCCCTGGTGACGCTTCATGACTTTGTGACCGCAAGTCACGAATGGAAGTCTCAATTGATACACAGAATAAAATCCGTGAGGCTTTTAAAAAAACTCACCTGTTTGAAAGAAAAGTCCTAATACCGCCAAAAGCGCGAAGCTTTTAAAGTCAGACAAGGCGCCCATTTTGAAAACTTTGTAGGGCGCTTAACTTTTTATTTGGCTAATGAATAGCGGACACCTGAACACTTTGAAACTAAACACACCTGTTCACCTGTTCAGGTATAAGAAGAAACGTGCGAGTCGCTGGCTTGTAATCGACTGAAACCAGTGGACTCTCGAAGCGAACTGACTCCATAGTATTCTTGTAGAGGGGATATTATGTGGCTTGTCGTTCAATTGGAATTTATTATTTTTTTTTTAATTTAAAACACAGAGTTACTACTAAATACAAAGCTATTTAAATCTCAGAAAAAAATTCTCCGTAATATTCTACTTTTTTGCTAATTTTTAAAATTCCTTGATCATTCAGTTTAAAAAATTCAAGTTTTCAAAACTAAACAATTTTAAGTTTTTAGTCTTTTTCAAATGCGTATTTTCAAATTTGGGAACTTTATATCTTAGAAATTCGAAAATTAAGTGCAACTAAATTTTTAAAACGTAGTAAATAGTCTTTTAAATCAAAAACTTACTGATTATTTTTAAATATTTTAAAGAAATTCATTATACTTTTTCTTAAAATTTTTGGGACAGGTTTTCAACTAATTTAAGACATTGTAATTCGAAGTCAATGATAATAAAGCTGTATATTTTTTCCAAACTTAAATACAACTTGGATAAACTGAAGACAAATAACTATACTGTAATCAATTTCTTTTAAGAATATGAAAATTGTTTTTCCACTAGCTTCAAATAATTAATTTCTGTAATACAAAATATTGAATATTGAATATTGAATAACAATAATATTAAACACATTAAACATTTTATCAAAACAATATTAAATTATTATACGTTCTACAGCAGTCTGCAATAACCTATACTCAAATGAAAGACAATTTTTAGTTAGCAGGGTAGATAATATTCATATATATTTTTTCTATTCAATAAATATTTTCATAACTTATAATAGTTAACAAATTTCGAATACTTCTTTTTCGTACTTGCTATTTGCCCTTTTACTTTTAAGTTATATATTTTCTACAGTGCTACAGAATTTTTTCAATAATAGAAGTACTTATTAAAATAAAAACCCTGTAAAGTCAATTGGTAGTATCGCTGGAAATTTGAGGACTGGACGAGTCATTAGCTTCAGGTTTATTCCTAGTTTTAATTTTTAATTTGGAAGACTTCTTGTTCTTCGTTTGTTCGACTTTCAGACATTGCTTTCTATTTTTTGTAAAAGTCCCTTTAACTTTTTGTTTGTTGTACAAATAAAGTGTTCTCGAAGACGTTGCTTTAGTCTTTTTATCCAAAATGTTATCATTTGGTGATTCTCCTATTTCTGGACGAGTCCTTATCAGCTTTGGAGAAACAACTTTCAATCTTTTCGAACCTTGTTTTACAACTGCTGTTATTTCCACACTCATATTTTGTTTTTGGTTACTTGAAGTTGTGTTTTTAACAATTGACTTTCGTCTTTTTGTTTTAAGTATAGAGCATTTTTCTTTCAAACAATTCGTTTCCATAATTGAATGCAATTCAGCTGTCTTTGAAAATTTCTTCTTAGCTCTCAGTTGAGTCTTGCATTGAATTTTCGAAAGCAAAGAACTGTTTTGAACAACAGGTTTTTGATTTAATGAATTTTGAGCTTTTGGTGGCTTGCGATTTATAATCTGCCTTGGTTTTTTGTTACTTTTCATTTTTTTAATCGCTGTGTACAGAGAAGTAGTTCTTCTAACTATACATGGATTTTTTACAATACCAGATTCACCTTTTGCTGACTGTGAGCTGGTTGCAATCTCCACCGATACAGAATTCGATTTCATTTCAACTGTTTCTGCTTTTTCTGCTGGAATATTCTCTTGTGTACTCACACTTGTTCCAGTTATTCCACTGTTATCCTGTGGATAAAATGAGGCATGTAAACTTTTAATAAAAAGCCGAAAACATCTGTTTTACAACTCTGTTTACTGAATTTTCTCATTTAAGTCGAATTTTTCTGTATAATATATATGAGAGAGAGAGATTAAAGTGTACGGTTGACTAGACTATACAAATCAAAAACATTGTTACTCTTTTTAGCAAAAGGTACGACATACAAATATAATTCTTTAAAGTTAAGATTGGAAAACTACTTACTTTGAATAAAATACAATTTTCTTCTAAATAAATATAATTGAAAATTAGAAACTTTACTTTATGATTCGAAAATTGTGCAAAGTAGAGGAAAAGTTAGGGCAAGCTGGAAAAAAAATAAAAGCAAAGCAAATAAATATGTGAAAAAGGCTTAAAATTTATTAACACAATTATTAACACGATATAAACATAATGTGTACATAGCGATGTAAACACGAAATATATTTTTACCTTTCAAGTTTTTAAAAAGCTGTGTTTTAAAGACACATTTTATTATCAGTTTTTATAACTCTATCTATCTTATTCATTACTTTTCTCATTAGTCTTCTCATCAACGCACGTCTAATTTTCATCAAATTTACATAATAATAAATTTTTATGTTACAAATTTGGTCTATCAAAACTGTCCCTTAAAGTATATTATACAATTAATATTTAAGAATCTACAGTCTTTTTGGCTAACGATAAACACAGATCAACAAGACGTCAAATTTCACTGCGGCAAGTCCTAGTAAACGAGTCACTTTCGTCCAATGATTTCATAGATCGATCGCATATATTATGAAGTGCCTTGCGCTAGAGAAATGGACATTATTAATATATAATATTATAAAATTTAAATTCAAAGTTCACAACCATGACTCCTTTTTTGGCTTATTATTAGAAATATATTTGCGAGATATGTTAAATGCATTGAATCTTACCCTAGATTCATGTAATAATTCTCATTTTAAAGCAGTGCGGTCTAATTCTAGTCTACAAAAGCCATAACATGTTTGAATTTTCCAAAAATTGGAGTTCAAATGTGAAAGTGACGACAGAACTCATAAAATATTATTTGGCAGCGATAATTTAGGGCATTATTTACAATAATAAATAATAGTATACTAGAGAAGCTTAGTTTGAATTAAGCTATAAAATGTACAGATAAATATATTTAGTATAGAAAATTAATAGGATGAAGATTATAATAATACATGTACAATACTCGTTAAAGTGGTTCTAAGATTTTTAAATTAAATATTTTAAGAGAAATTAATTGAATAATTTTGAAACCTTTACTACTTTAACGATCGTGAAACCACGACTCATTTCATTTTCAACAAACGATTTGGAAGATTTAATAGCTCAAAAAATTAATTTTATACAATCTTCTAAAGAGATTATTGTGTGATGTTAAAAAATTTGGAAGGTTTATAAATGAACATGAACCATTTATATCATTTTGGGACAAATAGCTGAACCATTTTAACACAAATACGAGATTTATAACTGCTATTTCTCCCTGAGATTTTTCCTTTAATATTGTCTCAAGTTGTTTCCTTCACGAGAAGCTCTTTCAGTACCACGAAACTTGTTAAATAGAATCAATATATCAATACTTTTTAATCTGAAGATTTAAAAATTTCTCGCTCATTTAAGTAGCTATTGATTAAAGCTAAAGTTTAAAAGTCGATTATGCAAAGGCACATTGCACATCAAAGTTAAAATTATCCAGTAAATACTGTGGATGAGTGTCCTCACACTATCGTAAAATTATTATTAGTATGTAGTCAAGGCGATTAAATATCATGCTGATCTGGATTATGACTCCAGAATGGATGCCAACTTCGTCTAATTTTGTTTAAAAAGGCATCTGTCAGACGAAATCTCTCTCTCACATTTTTCTAGTCAACGTAATGTAAATTTACGTTTATTTAACTAATTTCAATTGAAATAACTAGTTCCAATTTAAATAGCTATGTAGTTTCAATCTTTAAGTCAAGAGAATGAAATGCGAAGGCACGCAAAAGCTATCAAACTTGTCAAAATTTGCGTGTTTCACTCTGTGTAAGCAGAGCGTTTTGCATTATGCAATCAATACGTATTTTGAGTCAGCACAGAACACACTGTCTAATTTCGGCGTTCACGTCGTTTTCATTATTTTTATTGGAATTTACCTTATGGAGCGGCTTGTTCAATGGTGCGGTACAATTGTTGGTGTACAATAACTTCAAATGGGACTTTACACCTCTCAGAGAACGAAATTGGCTATTTGGTAGTCGACTGTTAGGGTTGTTGTTTGTTAAATCTAGAATTGAGGGTCCCAGTGCCGCTCCAACCTTTAATATAAAAGAAAGGTTGAAATTAGTTTATAAACTTTTTTGCAGAAATTAAATACTTTTTGAATGAATTGTAATTAGCAAGTTCTTACTTCTTCGTAAACTGCTGGTGTGTATTTTGGAGGAACGAAAATGGGTCCTGGAGATTTGTTTATAGTATCACGAACTCGAACTGGCAAGGTATTAACTAACCTACCAGAATTGTAATTACACTCCAGAGTGTAACTGCGAATTAAACCTGTTAGTTTGTAAACAGCTACTCGACCCGATCCTTCCCTAGACATTCCGTCCCTTTTGTCTCTGAAAACAGTCAGATATGAGATTTTTTTGAGTTATTTGTAGCATTCATCATTTCGAATCGAGTGGTATGAAATTATTTTATATTTTTTTATATAAATAAATATAATTTAAGCAATACTCACATCAAGTACATATTCCTTTCCGCAAAGTTACACGAAGTAAAGTGGAAATTAGGATTATTGATGGACATTAGTTTTGGCAGTAGCATACAATTCATTGAGTCCTCTGAGTCATCAAAATAATTCCCATACATAAAAATACCCTTTTTCGATGCGTGACCATGTAAATCAACATAGAGAAATAATCCTGAGTCGTTTTGATCTCTAGGCGATTTGCCTACTACAATAGCTTTTTTATAGTCTGTTGTCTCTGGTTTTTCTTCAAAATTTTGTTTACTATCGTCTGTAAAAAGCAAAAAAAAATCAAACTAAGCAAAGAAATGTACTCTTAATTCTTGTACTTCATTCTTCAACCGTTCGTAATTTACTCGTCTATAAAAATTATTTTTAACAAAATCATACCTCGTGAAATATTTTCTTTTGATGTTTCTTTATAGCATTTGTCAAGCGTTAAATCACTTTTACTTTTTTCATCCAATGACATCAGAGTCACCTGTAATATATTTCGTTTAATCGAAGTTTATGGAAGAAGGAGAAATTTTGAATTTAGACTAATTGTTCCTGTTTCTGATTGTAAATACCTGTTCGAGAAGGCGATTCGTTGTGTTTTGAACTACATTCGCTACACTTGCAGAATTTGTAATTATGCTGATGTTTTCTCTATTCACTTCCAAATTTACGTTTGATAGTTCTGTTTTGAATTCAGTCTCTTCTGGCAGTTTGTAGTAATTGTGGTAGTACCTTTGTATTAAAAAACATTCAGAGAATAATTATTTATTCGCTTGCATATTTAAATGCAAGCAGTAGAAAACTTATAATATTATTATCAATATTTAAATTATAAATAATTACGAACCTAATTAATGTTCTTGCAGCGAATATCGTGGGATGATCTTTTATTGAAGGATTTAAATATACCCTGTTAAGATTTACACCTCTCGTATCCATCCTATAATGTCCTTTTGCTACTCCGTCTGGATTGAGCATTGGAATCAATTTGAACACATAAAGCCGGCGCAGATTAATAGCTATTGGGTCTTCTCGATTGAGTAAAAGGCTCAGAAAACCATTGAGAACAAAACTAGAAGGCGTTTCACCAGGATGGACACGTGCACTCACAAAAATGACCTAATACAGAAATAAATTAGACTTTAAATAAAGTTATTTTAAGAAACTGTAATTAAACCTCACATAAAATATCTATTCGTGACAATATTGACTAATTTTATTTTTCTGTGGGTTACTACCTTCTTATTTTTAAATTTAAAAGGTCGTTCCTCGTCTTTCTCGGGAAATAAATTCTTCAGCCTGTCCTCTCTCTCCATCGATATGTTTTCATAAGAACTTATTGTTAACATTTCGAGCCTTCGACCCTCTAAGGACTTAACCACACATTCCCTATGATAATAAATATCATCCACAGAAGTTATAGTCCTTCTTGACATCCTTGCCTGGATTTTTTTAAGATGCGTTTGTAAATCAGTGTATGTATAAGGGTACGTGAAGGCAAAATAAGTAATTGCCTTAACATTTTCTGAGGTATGATAAGTAAACGATAGAGTAAATTCATTACTCTTTTCATCCATCTGCAATTAGATTAGGGGTAATTTTTAAAAATTATTTAAATAAGTATATTATTCGTTAAAAATTATAAATTACAAAGGAAATAATTACTGCATAGATTGGCTTATCACGTATTCTTTCCCATTGTGGATGTCCTGGTATAATTTTATAAACAGGACACATACCCTGACTAAACATTTTCATCTGTTTATTAAGATCAATGACGTTGATTTTAACATAAGCTTCTGGTGCAGGAGCTTTAATTCCAAAATAAAACCATGTCCTGTTATTATTTTCATACTCTGTCCCATGGCAATCATGCTTCGTCCATAAATTAAATTCATAGTCAGGGTTTTCACCGTTGATTCCATTTTTGCACGATTTACTGTCATTTTCACATGTTTCTATAAAGTTGTTTTTTGCATAAAAAAAAAAGAAAATAGAATATAATTGAAACTCCAAGCCAAAATTACATTTTTCAAATACAAATAAGCACGGAAGCTTTTTAAAAAACAAAACTTTAATAGAATTAATTACCAATGCTACTCCTTTCGTTCACGTCAACTTCTTCAACTTTTGCCAAGTTTGCAGAGTCGAAATCATTGTAAAATATAAAGCCCCCACAAATGATGGCTTCTGCCATATTCATCATGGGTCAACAATAAATTAGTTGACCTTTTGTTCCATGTTAAAAATATGAAATAATACAAGATTAGTCCAAATGTGAGAAAAACAAACTTACAGACAAATTTAGAATTAGGGATTCTTAGGGATTAATTAGTCCTTGAATGATCATATGATTTCTATTTATGTTTGTTAATTGCTAATAATCGAGTAGTTTTAGACCAATTTCTAACCTTCATAACAAGAATTTTGTTTTTTCGATATCTGCACATCCAGAGGACGATGAATGAATCATATTAAAAAAGCACAGATCCTTTTCAAAACAAAACTGACAGGTTCATTAAATTCACACCTTTGTGTACGTTTCGTCCTGTCATTTTGGACGAGTCCATTTTCCTACTACATTTCGTCTGCTACTACTACGTTGACCACGCTTGACACTATTGTAAGCGCGCGCAGCGCGTGTTGTCGTCCCAATGGAGAAATTCAACCATTGGCTGTAAACTGGCGCGCGATTCAAAATCGACTTAAATTAATTCGATTTTAAATCACGCGCCAAATTTTGACCAATGACAGCATTTCTTCGGTGGGAAGTCAACATGTGCTGCGCGCGCAGGAGGCCAACTTTGAGATCGATAGGAAGAACCAGAGTCAAATTCGTATCTAAATTCACTACTTTTTTCGTTTCTTTATTATTTTAGAGATGTTTTGAAAATGGAAAATTGTAATAAAAATGTTTTTTTTTAATTTTTGTGACACCTGAGCCCAATATGTAATCAGCTTACTAAAAAATAGTGCATTTTGAGTTTCTCTTCGTATAAAGCGTTTGAGGTTTGTGAGCAAGTGTAAGTGGCTAAGTGTAGTGTGTAACGGAGCTGAAGTGTGACTGTGTGTGTAATTCCCTTTCATGAACTTGAGTTTGAGGAAAGATATCTGCGTGAATAGTTTTCCTTTTATCGTCCATCATGCCGAAGAATAAGGGTAAGTAATTATATTTTCGATAAAATTAATATTTCCCTGCATGCTTTTTTGATATGATTATGATTTACTTTATATGATTTGTAAATTCATCGAAAATGTGGTTAGTTTATAAACTAACCTGTCAACGTCAATTGTGCTCCGAAAATTTCATGTTTTATAGTGTTTTATTGATTTTGCGACTGAAATTTGTATTCTGAATTATTATTTTCAGGAAAGGGAGGTAAAAATAGGAGAAGAGGTAAAAATGAGAACGAAACTGAGAAAAGAGAACTCGTATTCAAAGAAGATGGACAAGGTGAGTGTCTTGACTGGAACTTTTATGAATCATTTTATCCATTTTACTTTCATGATAAATTTACGCAATGTAATGAAATTTGCGAAAGTAGGAATGTATTCTGTATATTGGTTTCTAAACAAAATTCATTGGTAAATGTGTAAATTTGGATAAATTAATTTAACTGTTTTTTTCTAGAATTCAAGGTTATAAGACATTCTAAAAATTATTTTAAATATTTCAGAATACGCTCAAGTAACAAAAATGCTGGGCAACGGTCGACTCGAAGCAATGTGCTTTGATGGGACAAAAAGACTTTGTCACATTCGAGGGAAGCTTCGGAAAAAAGTCTGGATCAATCAAGGTGATATTATACTGATTGGTTTGCGTGACTATCAAGATGCGAAAGCAGATGTTATTCTGAAATACACAGCCGACGAAGCTCGTAATCTCAAAACGTATGGTGAATTCCCCGAAACTGGTAAGCTATTTTTTGTTTTAAAAATTCTGCATCCTTAATTCCTTATTCCTTTTTTATTAATTTTTCGTTTTCTTGGTCTTATAAACTTATTTTTCTTTTTCAGTACGTATCAACGACACAGTTACATTCGTGGAAGATGGCTTCGACGAAGATATTGAGTTCGGTGATGAAATTAGCGATGACGATGAAGAGGACGTCGATAATGTAAATCTCCTGATATAATGATTTCTAAATTGTAATAATCGATTAAAAAACTCACAATCTAATATTGTATTTTCTATTTTCACAGATCTGATGACCTACAATTACAGCAACCGATAGGATTTAAAAATCGAATAAGTACGTCTGTTGTTTGCTGCAGCCAAGGAGGGATCGAGGTATTCTCTGTTACTTTCAACGATTATTTATCTCCTTGTATCTAAAATAAATCGTAAAATTTTTCGGTCCATATTGTGTTCTTGTTCATATAAAAGCATTTGAGTAAAGATATTTCAGCACTGTACAGTTATTATCAAAACATTATAACATTGCATTCTGCTGAAATCACGATCATGCTATATTATGATATTGTAACAGTAATTTTATAGGTACATAAACATCAGTACATTTTTTTAAAGTACAAAATCTCTGAATACCACGATAAATACGTACAGCAGGTTTAGCAAATAAATAATTCCAAGTTAGCTTTGAAAATGAGAAGATTAGTAGAATTTTTGTTATGACCATCAATAGAAACTTTATAGGTTAGTTGTAAGATATTATTTGTTACAATTATCTTGGCAATATAGGAAGATAGCGTTTATGGAAATGGACTCTGCGCTTCACGTTTGTTAAATGAACATTAATGCTTCAAGATCAGAAAAAAGTGCATCGCTATTAATATCCCTGGTAGGATTTATTTGTCAAAAATAAAATAAATTTTTTTTAAAAACTCATATCTTTGGAGTCATCATTATTTCTGAAAAATATCAGATTTTACCTTAATTTTTGTCACCACAGCTGAAGATACATGGCTGGGATCACCAAAAAGATTTATTAAATCCAAGTTATTTCAAAACCAGCGTACGATCTGTAACTTTTAACGGCCGCGTGGATGCTACGTCACCTTCTTTGACACCAACATAGCTTATAATGAGCAGTGGATTATTTATACAAAATAAGATGGTGAAGAGGCTAGAAAAGAAATAAGCTAGAAAAGGATATTAACAATCTGTTGGTCCTGCGTGTTCTGGACGCAGAAAGCAAACAGATAAGGTGTGAAAGAAATTAAAAAAAATGTTTATAAACATGTGGATTGAATAAATAAACCGTTTAAAGAAGTATCATTATATAGCCCTTCATGATACAATAATATAAATAATTATAATAGCAAAGTAATTGCTTTACAAAGAGCATTGTTTTTTTTCTGAATGCAAGTCTAAATCTCCTAGTTTACATGCAATTATAATAACGTACTTCTTTATAAGGAAGGAAAATATGAAGAATCTATATACATATATTAAGAAATTCAATGTTGAAATAAAAATTCATATTCAGATATTATAAGGACAAAAGACAGGTTTTTGAAAAAAATGTAATGATGAATACTAGTACCACGTCAATCATGAAAGATTTATTAAACATTACAGATTTACACAGGAGCATTTCAGTATTTTGTTTAATGCATATGATTGTGCCTTTGGTCCTTAAGTCGGGGGCTCTAGGCAAGTCTATTATATGCAAATTAAAACATTATACATAATAATTTATAAATCTTGATTTGCGTAGACATTGTATTTCTCAATATAGCCTTTATGTATATATTAATAGAATATCTTTATACTAGGAGATTTCTAATTCATATATTATATATATAATATAATTATATATATAATATTTATAATATATATATAAATATGCATGCAATTTTTCCCCTATATTTTGAAAACAGTGACGTAAATTGCAGCTAATTTCATGTAGCATAAGAAAAATGTCCAAGTCATTAAAATTTCTCGACTTAGTGTCCGCAATAATTATGTTTTTCATTTTCGTAGCTTTTACATGATCGTAGAAAATACGCTGCTCAGAATATATTTTATCATTTCATGTCTCATAAATTTATGCAAGGAAAGTAACAATTTAAAACAGTCATTATCTCCATTATATAAATAAAATATTCTTCACATCATGATCAAGTAATTATTACAATTCTTTTAAATAGTACAGTTGTATAAGTTACACTAAGTAAATAATTATAAATATACACAATGAAAAAATGTTAGGAAATAGTCATTAAATAATTCAAATGTACATTATATATCCTGATTGTTTAAAATACCGATTCTTGTCGTCACTCAAGATAAAAACGGTATCAGAGTCTCGAGATTATTTTGCTTTTCGATCGTTTATTCTTTGTGTGACAGCAAGGAAGTCATTTTTAAAATCGTCGTGAGTAGCTTTCAAGCAATTTCGTATTTTTTTTCTATAAGTATAAACTTAGAATCTCCTAAGTCTAACTTTTAACAGCGAGCAACACCAGGAGAATATGTATTTAATTTTTTTTTGACAATCATATCCATTTCCTTATGTCATTACGGAATATAACTTCCTTCAATAGAAACCTATTCATATGTAATAATCATAATACAATCTATCTGCACAAATTTTTGAAAAGCGACATTGAAGGGTAAACATTTCTTGGTGGAAGCAAAGCAACCTTTCCCCCTTTCACTTTACAAAGAAAAGCATTGGACGGGCTGGCGTAGCAAAGACTAGCGCAAAGCTAGTCTATCTAGCAATGAGGATATATTTCATTAAAAGAAATTCGATTTCTTGCCATTAGGCCAAGGTACAATATACCAACAAGTTTATTTAGCTTTTTGATGAGAGTATGAGATTGAACTCGATGCGAGGAAGTATCGAGCTAAATTCATACCAAGTGTATTTATTTTAGAAGCTTATTTTAAAATGTTTGCCCTTTCTTTGCGTCGTGTCAAGAATTTTACTTTGCTCAAAGTTCGTCAAAGGTAAATCGACACTTCACTGGCCCTTTCTCTCTTCTTCCATGAATTGGTCGACAATTTTTTGCATTGATTCTCGAAGCTCGTCTGAACCACCGCTGACGTTTTCTGTTCCTGGTACTGTCGCTGTCACTACTCGCGTTGTTCTTGTTATTCTGAAAATAAATTTATAAGTTTAAAAGCCTGAATTAAAAAAATCTAATTATTAATTTTAATACAAATTTAATTAATAGATACCTTTCATTTGTTTCAGGATCAACTTCTGTCGTAGTTGTCTCCACATAGGAAGGCTCGCTGTGTTGCAAAAAGTCAGATTCTGCGTAACAGAAAAAAGTAATTCGATCAAAATATATTCCGTACTTATATATTCAGTATTTCCGTTTGGCTTCTTACATAAAAACAATACAACTGAATACCTTTTAATTTATACATCATGCCCAAACAAGGGGTAATTTCTAGACACAAATAAAAAAAAAGTAACAACATTACTAAACATTTTACAATGCAAATAGTACGCATTTTCAATCAACTAGACAAGTTCTGCAAATTTTTTCATAAAGTTCTTTCGATAACAGTATAATTATTCTATTTCAATATACTTTTATTTGATAGCAGAACTTGTTTGATTTATTATGCACATTAGACTCTTCAAAATATATAATTTATAGTACCAAATTAAATATTGCGTATTATTTTACTTCAGTATAGATAGTGCTACACGCAGCGAGCTCGTGTAAAGCGCTGACAAAAGCTGCTGAATGAGGCTTTAGCAGTTACTTATAATATATATATATATATATAATATTATATTAATGTTATAATATAATATTGTACTCAACCTTCTGTATAAAAAAAATCATAATTGAACTATGTGATGGCTTTTAATTTGAAGGGGAATGTACTAACTACAATTGTTAGTGTTGTTAGACGAATTAATAAATATGACTACTATGAAGTAAAAATATAATATTATCTAGTTTAGTCTGGTTATCAAAAACCTTAACTAATTCTACAAAAACTCAATTAAATCAAATATAATATATTAGGCAATTTATTAATTCTAGCATTAATAAGGAGACCTACTAGTTATAATTTACTTAACTTATTAGCATATAGATGAAGTACGTATTTTCTTTAGCGAGTGCATAAATAATGAATATATATGTGCTTTTAAAATATGTATACCTACTTCTCCACCTCAATTTGTATTTGAATTAACAAACTTCGCCGACCAATCTCGTTTGATTAAAAGAATAAAAATATTGCTCGCATTCGCCTAACAACCCTAACATCATACCTAAACAACATGATCGTTGGTCCCTCTACACTTTAGCTTTATCTTGAGATGCTCATGTAGTAGCTATAAGAATTAAAACAAACTGAAAAGTATTGTTTTAAATCAAAATCATACTCGTAACAAGACTAGTTATTTTTCTAATGGCGTGCAATGTGGAAAACATTCCTTAATTGCTTGTACATTATAGTGCAAATTATTAAAAGAAAAAAATATAATGTACTTTTCAAAAAAACATGCGACAAAAGATCATGCAGCTTGCAGTTGAAAATAAAAACGGTTTTACCTGAAAGAACAGAAAAAAAATACTCATCGTTTGACAGTCTAGTGGAACCAATTCGTACACTTTTACTGGACCTTAAATAATCCAATTATCGCCTATTAATAATTTACTGGGATTTTTGTTTTGTCGTAACGAGTGTCACTCTTTAATCTGGCCACGAAACTTTTCTGTACCTATTTTCTATTCATTTCCTGTTTTTTTCCTGAAGGTTTATTATCCACAGAACCAATGCCTTTTAAGTATTTAAAGTGGACCAGTCGTCTATTCAATTGAGAATATTCTAAAGAACATTCACTGCTTTCTAATTTCCAATTTAAAATTTTAAAATAAATAATTTTCAGATTGCACTCTACAATATTCATCTTTCACAGATTTTCAACTGCACAGCTTATATTTTTAAAAATTTAGGTGTTGGAGCCAAGTTCTATTTTAAAAATTCGATTTCTTCATTTTACTCAACAAATATTAAATTTGGAATCTTTCTCCTCAATATAATTAATCAATTTTTAACTAGAATTATGCGTACAGAGCGAAAAAATATTTAATTCAAATATTTTTTAAAGAAAATGAAAATATTGAATTTTGAAATTAGATTTTGAATTCTTCATTTTATGCAAAAAGTATCGAAATGAATGATTTTTTCGCTCTGTACGGCGTCTTATATTTGAAAAAAGATTAGCACTACAGAGTGACAAAATATTTATCTATAATTTTCGTTGAGTAAATTGGAGAATGAAATTTTGAACTTGACAATAATTGTGTCCAACGCCCTTAATCGAATGATTGAACAAATAATTGGTATTTTTTCAATTTTTAAACTTGAGATAAAGTAACATTGGAAGTAATATGGGTAAAGTTAGACGTTATGCGGGGATTTTCTGTAAAAAAAAATGTAAATAAAAGTAGCAGTAATCGTACCCAGCTTGCCTTGGGGCATGGCTGGAGAAAGTGCGGATGGCGCGTTGGAAGGATCGTGGCTCCAGGGCAAATATTACCGCAATCACAAGCATCAATACCGCGAGTGTCAAGGCCATCCAATATAGGCAGCTTTCTTTACTTCTAGTCTTCATCCTCGGCATCTTTTGTACTAGATTGTTCTGTACACTCGAACAGGCCGATTCTACCGAATTGTGTGTTGCTGCCACGTAAACAGTATATGCTTTCCATAAGTCTTTAATTTATCATGTTATCTTGCACTGATTTTATCCATCATTAGTGTAAAGAAACGGTAGATTGTTATTCAAGGTACAAGATTAAATTAAATTAAAATTAAAATTAATTACTATGCGTTAGCTGTTATGATTCCCTAAAAGCTACAAAAAAATTATAAATAGAGAAGATAAAGACAGTTTTCATCGTAGTAGCGAAGGGAGATTGAAGTGCATTGGATACCTATTTTTTTTTTGTTTGTAAAGTTTCATTAACCCAAGAATACTACGAAAAATGTACTACATTATCAAATCTGCTACGGTGGGTACTGTCTTACAGTTATGAAACATAAACCAGTAAACCTGAACATAAAGTGAAGAAAAAAACCAAATAAGCATATTCCTTGAATAACAGATTATTACAATAATTTGAACGTATTTCTTGAAGTTACTTTTAAGGACGTTAAAATAAAAAATTAGAAATTAAAATGAATAATATTTGAATGATAATCTAAAAAAAGAAATCGTCTAGATTCTGCAATTTCATTACACTAACGTGAATTAATCTTCAGAGCATAATAATACTTAAAATATCGATGACATGATCGCCCAGAAGCACCCCGTCACATGGCTATCCATCCCGTGGCCAGAAGTGTGTGAAAAAACCACACACTGATCGCTCAATCCTGATGTGTTATTTCAAATCGAATGTAATGTCGACTATCCCAGCAAACCATAGAATAAATATCCGGTCGATGATTGGTCGAGTGATTTTATCCACAATTTTTTAAAGCCTTTCAAGATCTGGATTTAAGTAAGCTTCATTTTTCTGTTTCTCATGGCCAACACCTGTAAAGTAGCTTAGCGTTGTGCAATTGTGCATTCCTTTGCTGCTCTTCATAGTGATTAACATATCCTACACATGCTTTAAGCACTTAGCGTTTCCCGTGCAAAAATATTTTAAAGCGCTTGTTGCAGACATGCAGCTTAATTCGTAACACGAAATGCTGCAGATGATGAAAGCTTTTCTGTATCCAAGAATTAGTGTTGATATGCTTTCGTGTTATTTTTATGAACAATTTATGAATGATTCTGATTGCAAAACAAAGGGGACAGCATGTCGTTTTACGACTTAAGGCGAGGGGCACATAACTTTGAAATTCAATGTACACCGTCTTGGCAATTGCATTAGTAAACAGATAAAAAATTTTATGTTTTTAAATTCAGTAAATTTCATGTCAAGGACTTGACAATTGAATACTTTTACATCACTGTGAAGTAATTAAAGTGACCCAGAAACACCGATTGCAGAAGTTACGTACCCGTCGATCAATGTGTGATACATCACACAAGAAATACAATTTTGACTGACAAAGATGGATAACAGGTTAGCAGGATATGTACATGGCTTACTTAGAAGGTTAGCTGTGAGTGAGGTACCTTGGTCATCTTCCAATGGGGAGAGCTCTGCCCCTTCATGGAGTGCCACATCCGATCCGCTAGAACTGCCTAAAGTTCGCCTCTTGCTCGGAGATCTCCTCCTTGGTTGAGGTGAGCCTTCGCTATCTGTATCACTGTTCAGCTCATGTCTGTAAGCTTCGTTCTTAGCATATAAATCTCCATTGCCAGAGCCGGGAGAGGTGTCTAAAGAAAATTGTGTGTCCCAGATTTCTGATTGTAAGCTGCCCGACGTAACAGATTTCCAGGTGTCTTGTCTTCCATCGGGCAGGGTTTTCGTCGTTACCGTTTCCGTCCACACTTCAGGCTCAGAACTACCAGATCTCAGCGTTACTGTCGATTTCTTAACTATTTTACTCGATAGTACTTCGCCATCTCTAATCAGCTCTTCTAAATCTGGATCTAGACTCGTTTCTTGAGAACTCGTCACTACTTGTCTTCTAATTTCTGAAATTTCAGGGGCAAATTCAAAACCTCGTTGTATCGACTTTTCCAATTCGTCAAAATCTTCAGCTGGCATGTTCTGATTAGTGTAAGTAGTTATAGTTTCTGTGAATGGAACTCCTTTGCTTTGGAAATGATCAATCTCGGATGATTTAGTTTCAGCAGTCTTTATCATTTCAGTGATTTCTTGCTCAACTGTTCCTTGAGGCTTAAGTTTAATTGGAATTCTACTTTTTGGAGATAGTATTTCCTTAGGACTTTTGATTTCCACTTGTTCAGTTTCGAAGGTGTGTTCTTTATCAGACTTTGGAGGTGATCTTAAGAGCTCTGGTATTTTGGACTTTGTACTCTTCCTAGGCTGCGGGGATGCGGTGTCCTTAATGTCTAGTTCCAAATTAGCTTTGGACTTGGCAGAGTAACGAGGGGCAGGAACAGGTTGCTTTGTTGGAGAAGTAGCATGCCTCTCTACAGTCCCATCAATCTCAGCCGAATCATGCCCTGACCCATCCAAAAGGACACGGACAAGAACAGGAGCAAGGACATAAAGCACATTGATACACACTAATAAATGTAATTCTAGCCCAGCTGCAAGGTGGGTCTAAGACTCAGCAATGTTTGATGTATATATGTATATATTAATCATGGAACTATGTCAAGATTTAGTTAGTATCAATATTGCAATAGGATTAGTATTTTAAAAACACTCAATGAAACGGTGTCTAAATGTATGCCTGCATTTAATCAAAAGGTACGAAGTTGTATGGTTCTACTAATATCACTAAGAAAATCCAATTGTGTACTACATTTATAAACAAGTGTTTCAATGCAATCATCAAATCATTTTTCTATAAAACATATGAATACAAAAATATTACTTTCGTACAAATAGTCTCTTTATACATCAGTACTCACATTGCAGTTAGACCAAATTTAATTAAAAGATTCTCACATGTGCGAAAACCCTTTAAATATTAGACTTGGTTCAGCCACTCTGCGTACTTTTTTTTTTTAAGAAAACTGTACTCTCTTATTATAAACTGGTATTGGCATTCAAGAGAAATATTCTACGTAAACGAATGCACTTTATAGATAGTGGAAGTGCCTTGCATTCTTTTATTATAAATATAAAGTTGTATACTCTATGTGAAGAAAAGTACTGTACATACTTACAGATAAAAGTATTCAATACAATGGTAATGTCAGTACCTTTTAAGTAAAATACACGCACTGCATATTAGTTAGTGTAAAAGCGTCAGCAAGTGCTAACTATGAAAGATAAAGCTAAATATAACTGAGGGCACCAAAATAGTCTGCTAATATCTTATCTTTCGCCTAAATCTGCGAATAATCAGCATTAAGTGATTGTACAATACCTGGTCGGTTTAAGGAGAGAGCCTGTTCTGTGAGTTCTTGAGCCCGTCTTTCAGCTTCCTCAGTTACGTCTGCAATACATGAAAACATTGTTTGAGTAATCGAGAACAAACCAAATGAACATTAAAAGCAGTGAGTCGACAAAGATTAGATGAATGATCTTTCCCTGCATGGCATACCTCGGATCATGCTTCACTAGATTGTGGTTTCCTGTTAATTGAATGACAGATATTACTTACTGCGTAATTATAACATATGATCGCTATGTTACGCTATAGAGGAGAGAAGTACACAACTATAAATCAAAAACTTTAGGCGTATTCTGAAGTTAACCACCGAAGTGGCCTGTGTAAATAAAAACAGCGCAAAAAACCTGAAAACATGCTTCAAACTCAAATCAAAACCAGTAAATAATATTTAAACGCAAATAGGCAAAATAATTATACTCAACAGAGAATTCCAATTTTATTTCACTCTCAATTTCTTTATCTTCTACAATCCCAGTAGGCGTTACTAATCATTCAATTTAAGTAGTTCTGATATCTGTGTCTTATTCTGATTTTTAATCCTTTAAACTCTTTTTTGGAAACATATTTAAACCCTTTAGTTTTCAAATTAAATTCTGAGTATTAATTAATTCATCATCTGTTGGCAAAGTAGAGAAAAGATTGATAAGTTTTATAAAATTGATTTACCCTTAAACTCATATACAGCAATCAAATATATTTTTACTTTATTTAATAATGGATTTTAACTGACTCTAGTTTAAACCTTCCAAAACATTTTGTTCAATAAACCACTTCTAGAGGACATAATTAGTATTCTTCAAAATAGATATTAATTTCAATTGTGATCCTTTCTAATAAGTTAAATGTATTATGAATAGTATAATAAAATTAATAAGCAAGATTAATACGCTCATTTATTCTATCTCAGAAAGTAGTTCATAAATAAAAAGTTTCAAGAAGGTCTGAAACTTTCATCAGTACGGATTTTTAGGTATGTGGAAAGTTTGCTGATAACATTCAGACTACAAAGTGATAAATTAATATTTTTTTATGATAGTTGAGAAAAATCACGAGTCAATAACATTACATTTTAAAATCCTTTACGTTTTAAGAACTACTGCAAAATAAAATCGAATTCTAATTTTTTACACACAACTGTTATTCAAAATAGCAAATAGTCTACATATGAGCCATATTTGTAGCATAAAATAATATAAAGACTAATTTTCTTTTTATTAGAAAAACTCTGAAGAAATACACTTTCTAGCATGAATATTTTTAGAATGCCTTTTTTATTAAATGAATTAGATAATAATGATTGGAAAGGGTGCATACCGATTATAAAAAGTTTCTATTTACAAAAAAAAAAAAAGAAAAAAATACGAGACCAGAATAATCATTAATAGAAAAGGTACTATCAACTCAAGAATATATTAAAAATAAAATTATCTTAATCATCTTCACTGCAATAGTTTAAAATTTGAATTAATTTGCAGAAACTAAATTACTGCAGTTAAATATGTATATCATCAAATGAGCACCACATTTTTTGGAAATTGAAGTGGTCCCATGGGCCACAGGTCGTCATCAATGGCTAAATTCATTTCTGTAATAAAAGTTTAATATGAAGTCAGTATGATCCCTTATAATTTTAAAGGTCAGGGTTAGAGGTTCAGTTAGGAATGAAACAATGGTGCATGATTAAATTTGTCGACTTGACATGATTGTGTAAACTGAGGTTACATTAAAGCATTAACTTAATTAATTAATCATGTTACACACAGCAGGTATGTAATATAATATTTATATACGAATAACACAATTATTGCAAGGTACCTTTAACGCTACTGTCACTGAACTCGGCGGGGCTGGGTGGTGGGGTCGTTGCCGTCCGCACAGACTTTGTAACGACTGTGGTGACGGTTTGACTTGCGCGTGGTTCGAGGTTCCCTAATTCACTCAAAATATCAGTTCCTACAATTGTACTTGAGTCTCCTACTGTAGTATACCTAATTTCCCTAACTTCCCTAGATTCTACTGTTACTTTTGGAATGCTTGAAATTTGTTTGGATTCGTAAACCTGTATAGGATGACCTGCTGCTTCTGTATCAACTACCCTAGCTAACACGCTTGACGATTCTAAGCTAATATTATCAGACTCTGTGGCAATTTCATCAAGAATTGCATCAGTATTGCGGTTTGGAGAAGCGACATTATAACTTCCAGAACTGGATGCCTCTTTAGATTCGCGTTTCGTATCTTCCCAGAATCTCCCTGTTGCATCCTTTATGCCTTCTTTAGCATGATCTACTTCTTTTGCTATTTTGTGTGTAGCACCTTTAGTACTCTTCACAATACTGGAGATAATTCCACCTTTCTTGGGTTTTTTTGATTTACTCTTAGCATCAGAATCCGAAGACGAATCCTTTTCTAAGGAACTTCTACCCGAATCCAATTGAGGAATACGTGATTCTTTTTTATGATAATCAGGGACAGGAGAATCTTCTGCTACAGCTCTCGATTCATTCAAAAGCAATATGGTTGCTTCTTTGGGATCTAATGTTATACTTTCAGGAGCTGTTTTTGATGGGCCATCTTTACTTCTTTGGGTTTTTTGTGTTGAAATAGGGCCTGCTTTAGATGTGCGACTCGTGCTTGTTTTTGCTCTTCCTGTAGGAGTTGGTACCTTTGATGTCTTTTCGCTAGACAGCCTTCTGGTTGATTCTGGCGTTGTTCTAGATTCCTGTTTGGTAACTCTGGTTTCCTTTGAGACACTTCCTGATCTTCCTTTTTCAGGTAAGACAGGACTAGCTGACTTTTCCTTAATAGTTCTTGTAGTTTTCGTCACGCTGGTTACAGTTGTAGTTTTTACAGCTGTTACTGATTTTGAAACTTCCTCGTCAATTTTCTGAACCACTGCATCAGGTGGGGTCGATTCGTTTGTTGTTTTTTTCACAGTAGTAGTAGTTTTCACGGAAAGTACCTTAGAGCCATCTGAAACTGGTTTAGTATCTTTCAACTTATCAGCCGCTTGTCGTGTTTGCTCTTCTTCCTTTTCTGCTTCTATCTTTGTTTCATCCAAAAACTCTTTCACGTCGGTTGTAGCGTCATCAACGGCATGTTTCGCCCCTTTGACTATTCCTGATAAGAAACCACCTGCTTTGTCCTTCACCTTTTTGGTCTCTTTGCTAGTCTTGTCCTTTGCAGTATCAGAACCTGACGAAACTTTTCTTTGAACAGTTTTAGTGCTCTTCTTCACTACCTTGACGGTAGAATCTGTTTTATCAGCAACATCTTTAGCAACCTTCTTGCCGGTTTCTTTTGCACCTTTAGCTTCACTAGATAGTGTATCTCTAGCATAATGTGGAATATGTGAAGCAGTCTCTGCACCAGAAACTAACTTCTCCTCAATGACCTTCGTATCTTTCTTTAGTTCTTTAGCTGCATCATCTTTTGTGTCGACAATGCTTTTCGACACTTTTTCACCTGTTTCTTTAACTCCTTTCACTGCTTCAGACGTTTCCTTTGTTATTTTTTCACCTACTCCAGATATTTTTTCCTTGACCGTTTCAGCTGAATCTTTTACATCAGATACTACTTTATCTTTACTTTCTTTCAATTCTCGAGATGCACGTTCTTCCTCCAATTCTGCCTCGTGCTTAGTCTCATCTAAAAATTCCTTAACATCGTCTGTGACTTCGTCCATTGCATGTTTTGCACCCTTCAATATGCCAGAAAAGAAACCGCCTGCTTTCTCCTTCGCCTTTTTCGTTTCCTTTGATGCCTTATCATTGCCATCCTCAGCTATCTTGACAACAGTTTCAACCTCTGAGGATAATTTTTCCTCCGCAGCCATCGAATCTTTCTTGAGCTCCTCAACCGTAGCATCCTTGGCATCTGAAACACCTTTAACGATCTTCTGTCCGGTTTCTTTTGCTTTGTCTTTAGTGTCCTTGATATCTTTAGATAAATCTTTAGCAGCTTTTTTGGTTTCTTCTTTTTCTATGTCAGCTTCTTTCTTTGTTTCTTCTGCAAATTCTTTAATATCTTCTACAATCTCATCTGATGCACGTTTGGATCCCTTAAATATTCCAGAAAAGAAACCACCGGCTTTGTCCTTTGCCTTCTTGATCTCTTTCTCTGCCTTGTCCTTCTTAGCATCCGCCGTTTTTGAAATAGATTCTGCACTAGATGTTAGTTTATCTTCTACGACCTTAGCATCCTTCTTTACTTCCTTGACTACAGAATCCTTAGCGTCAACTACTTTTTGACCAACTTTATCGCTCATTTCTTTTGCGCTATCAATCACCGCTGACGTATCATTTACAACTTTACCACTTGCATCTTTAGTCTTCTCAGAGACTGTATGAGCACCATCGGATATTGTTCCCTTCACTTTTTCTACGCCGGAAGCTATTTTTTCTTCAATACTTTCAGCGTCCTGTTTCAATTCCTTTACTGCGGCATCTTTCGTCTCCAGAACTTTTTCTGATGCTTTATGACTTGCATCTTTTACTCCCTCAACAGCTGCAGCAGTTCCCTTGGAAACTTCATCAGTTGCATCTTTTACTTTGTGAGCTAAAGCCTCAACATCACCCGATAGCCTTTTCTTAGCTTTATCAGTTGTGTCCTTGACATCCGTGACTGCTTTGTCCTTAGCATCCTTGACTTCCTTAGACAGTTCTTCCGCTGCTTTACGAGCGCGCTCTGCTTCTTCTTCAGCTTCCTTTTTCGTTTCATCTAAGAATTCCTTGACGTCATGTGCAACTTCATCTGTAGCTCGCTTAGTGCCCTTAAATATTCCAGATAGGAAACCACCGGCCTTCTCCTTGGCCTTCTTCGCTTCCTTCACTGTTTTCTCCTTAGTTGCATCTGCACTTTCTGTAACTGCTTCCTTAGCAGCCTTAACGTCTTCCTTTACTTCCTTGATGGTGGCATCCTTTGTATCTTCCACTCCCTTTGCTACTTTTTTTCCTGTTTCCTTTATTGCTTCAGATACAGCATGGGCATCATCAGAAATTTTTACCTTGGCTTTGTCAACAGATTCCTGGACTTCAGATACTACTTTGTCTTTCGTATCTTTAGCATCCTTAACCAATTCCTGAGCAGCTTTAACTGTACGTTCCTCCTCTTTCGCTGCTTCTTCTTTTGTCTTCTCGGTAAATTCTTTCACATCATCTGACACTTCCTCTGCTGCATGTTTGGCGCCCTTAAACATCCCAGATAAGAAACCACCTGTCTTATCCTTTGCTTTCTTTGCTTCTTTCGCAGCTTTGTCTTTAGTGGCAATTGCAGTGTCCGTAACTTCTTCAGCACCTGATTTTATTTCTTCCTTTACAGCCTTGATATCTTCCTTGACTTCCTTGATGGCAGCATCTTTCGTATCCACAACATTTTTTGTAATCTTTTCTTCTGCTTTTTTTATTCCCTCAGATAAAGCATCAGCATCTTGAGATATTGTTTCCTTGACTTTAATAGCTGAATCTTTTACCCCTTTGGCTACTTTGTCCTTGGTTTCTTTAACTTCTTTGGATAAGTTTTCAGCTGCTTTACGAGCGCGTTCCTCTTCTTCTTCTGCTTCGTGTTTTGTTTCATCCAGGAATTCCTTGACATCATCAGTAGCGTCATCGACAGCATGTTTCGCACCTTTGAAAATACCAGAAAAGAAACCAGTAGCCTTGTCCTTTGCTTTTTTACCTTCTTTTGCTGTTTTCTCCTTGGCAGCATCTACACTTTGAGCAGCCGCTTCAGCACCGGCAGAAACTTTTTCTTCAATGATCTTAATGTCTTTTTGCAATTCTTGATCGACAGCATCTTTTGTGTCAACGGCACTCTTCGAAATTTTCTCTCCTGTTTCTTTCACACCATCAACCACAGCAGCTGATTTTGCAGATACAGTTTCTCCTGCACTCTTGACTTTTTCAGAGACTGCTTGGGCTTGGGAAGATACTACATCCTTCGCTTTATCAGCTGCATCCTTTGCGTCAGATACTAGTTTATCTTTAGTATCCGCCGCATCTTGAGCCAATTTTTCGGTTTCTTTACGAACACGTTCTTGCTCGTCTGCTGCTTCTTTTCTCGTTTCGTCCAAAAATTCTTTCACTTCTGCTGAAGCATCATCAGCTGCATGTTTGGCTCCCTTGAATATGCCAGATAGGAAACCGCCTGCTTTTTCCTTTGCCTTTTTTGTTTCCTTCGCCGCTGTATCCTTAGCAGCATCAGTTGTTTGCAACATTTTCTCTTCTGCAGCCTTCACATCTTTCTCCAGTTCTGTTAATACGGCGTCTTTAGTGTCAGTGACTTTTTTCTCAACCTTTTCGCCTGCTTGTTTAACTTCATCTCCTGCTACAGTAATATCCTTTGAAATCTTTTCACCAGCACCTTTTATCTTTTCTGAAACAGCTTCTGTTCCATCTGTAACCTTTCCTTTAACCACCTCTGTTGTTTCCCGTATTTCAGACTTCAACTTATCTTTTGTTTTCTCTACTGCTTTCAATGTCTGTTCACCAGCTTGTCGAGCCCGTTCTTCTTCTTTTTCAACTTCCTTCTTTGTATCGTCGGCAAATTTCTTTACGTCGTCAGCAACTTCATCTGCTGCTTGTTTTGATCCTTTGAATATTCCTGATAGAAAACCACCTGCTTTATCTTTGGCTTTCTTGGCTTCCTTCGTAGATTTATCTTTAGCAGCCTCCACACTTTCTGCTGCTGTTTCTACTCCTGAAGATATTTTTTCCTTAGCTGCCTTGACATCTTCTTTTACTTCCTCTACAGCTGCGTCCTTCGTATCAGCAACTTTCTTTCCAATTTTTATACTAGTATCTTTCACAGCATCAGCAGCTGCGGAAGCTTCATCTGAAACCTTGTCCTTGACATCTTTCACTTTTTCAGACACTGCATGTACATCTTCCGATACTTTTAGTTTAGTTTGTTCTACCTTATCCTTTATATCCGAACTTACTTTTTCTTTGGCATCCTTAATGTCTTTAGCCAACTCTTCTGCTGCTTTACGAGCACGTTCCTCTTCTTCTGTTGCTTCTTTCTTAGTTTCATCCAAAAATTGTTTCACGTCATCTGACACGTCATCAGCTGCATGCTTTGCTCCTTTGAAAATTCCAGAGAAGAAGCCTCCAGTTTTATCCTTCGCTTTTTTGGCTTCTTTAGCAGCTTTCTCTGCACCATGTGAGATCTTTCCTCCTGCCTTTTCTACTTCTTCAGATGCAGCACGCGCTCCTTCTGCTACTTTATCTTTCGCCTTATCTGTTGTGTCTCTGACGTCTGAAAGCACATTATCTTTAGTGTCCTTAACTTCCTTTGACAACTTTTCAGCTGCTTTACGTGCTTTTTCTTCCTCTTTTTCAGCTTCTTTTTTGGTGTCATGCACAAACTCCTTCACATCATCTGCTACTTCATCTGCTGAGTGTTTTGCACCTTTAAACATTCCAGATAGAAAACCACCTGCCTTATCCTTAGCCTTCTTAGATTCCTTTACTGTCTTGTCCTTAGCATCATCCACTTTTTGAGCAGCAGATTCAACTCCTGAAGCTAGTTTGTCATCCACGGGCTTTATATCCTTTTTGATTTCCTTAACAGCAGTATCTTTAGTATCAGTAAGATCCTTTGCAATCTTATTAGATGTTTCCTTCACACCTTCTGCAGTTTCTGTTACTTCTTTAGCAACCTTGTCTTTTGTTTCTTTAACTTTTTCAGAAACAGCGTGGGCATCTTCCGATAATTTTCCTTTTGTTTTATCAGCCGAGTCCTTTATGTCAGAAACCACTTTGTCTTTGGTGGTCTTAATGTCCTTGGACAAATCTTCAGCTGCTTTTCGCGCACGTTCTTCTTCTAGTTCAGCTTCATGTTTTGTCTCATCTAGGAATTCCTTAACGTCATCTGTAACGTCATCTACTGCGTGTTTTGCGCCCTTGAATATTCCGGAAAAGAAACCACCTGCCTTATCCTTAGCTTTTTTGCTTTCTTTTTCTACTTTGTCCTTAGCATCTTCTGCAGCCTGGGCAGCTGTTTCTGCAGTTGCAGATACTTTTTCATCCACAGCCTTTGCATCCTTTTTGATTTCCTTGACCGCAGCATCTTTAGTATCAGTAAGATCCTTTGCAATCTTATCAGATGTTTCCTTCACACCTTCTGCAGCTCCTGTTACTTCTTTAGCAACCTTGTCTTTTGTTTCTTTAACTTTTTCAGAAACAGCGTGGGCATCTTCCGATAATTTTTCTTTCGTTTTATCAGCCGAGTCCTTTATGTCAGAAACCACTTTGTCTTTGGTGGTCTTAATGTCCTTGGACAAATCTTCAGCTGCTTTTCGCGCACGTTCTTCTTCTAGTTCAGCTTCATGTTTTGTCTCATCTAGGAATTCCTTAACGTCATCTGTAACGTCATCTACTGCGTGTTTTGCGCCCTTGAATATTCCGGAAAAGAAACCACCTGCCTTATCCTTAGCTTTTTTGCTTTCTTTTTCTACTTTGTCCTTAGCATCTTCTGCAGCC
>UCOH01004768.1:0-42988 GCA_900474275.1 Synergus japonicus | reverse complement strand
AGTGTGTACGGTGTTACGTCGGTACCTGCGAAATATTAAGCGGTGTAAGCGATGATTGCGCATGCGTATAGTAAGCGGTAGACGAGGCGAGCGTCTCCTCCTGAGCCCGTCTCTCTCTCTTTAGGCGGTATACGGTACGGAGTGAGAGAGAGGGGTGAGGGAGGTTTAGTTCTCGTCTATTTAGACGGTTGCAGGTGCAAAACGGGTTTTCGCGGTTTGTCGGCTGTCGGTCGGTCAGGTAACATCCCCAGGTTAGTTCAGTATTCATGGCTATGGTTGCGCCCTCTAGTCATGAATACTTTAGCCAGGTGTACGGCTGTAGTTGCGCCTTCCAGTCGCACACCTGGTGAACCTTGTTCGAGGAAGATGTTCGTCGGTTACGTATTATCCCCAGGTCAGTCCGGGATTCACGGCTATGGTTGCGCCCTCTAGTCGTGGATCTCTTTGCCAGGTGTACGGCTGTAGTTGCACCTTCCAGTCGCACACCTGGTGAACTCTACCTGAAGAAGATGTCTAGGTCGAGTCGTTCCCGTTCGCTCTGCTACGGTTGCGCCCACTAGCAGAGAGATCAGTCAGTTCCCCGAGTGTAGGCTATGCTACTCCCCGACGAACTGAGTCAAAAAGTATCGGCGCACCTCTTTTATATGCTTTGGAGTTGCGTAACTTGCGGTCGGTGAGTTGGTGGGGATAGTTAGCTGAAGACTTCTCGCATCGAGTCGAATGGCAGGGAGTGGTACGTGCAGAGCTTTTAGTCGGCCGTTTTGTATAGAGAACGGTGATGGGCTTTAAGCGGAGAATATGACCGAGAATCTTACCGGAAATATGACCGGGAGTATAAGAGCTCTGCATGTTTGTGATGGGCGACAATATCGCCCGTCACACGTAAATAGTAAATAAATATAATTTGAAATTAAGTACTGGGAATGTCAAAATCAGCTGTTCGAGTTGACAAACAGAGATTACGTCGATAACAGATTGGAGATGTAACGTCTTTTTAGCAATAAATTAATTGTCTCCGAATTGAACGTTTTCAAAAATATTACAAATTGAATGAAATTCAATTGGCAAAATGTAAATTCATAATCATACAGATTATAACATCAAATTACACACAGCTCATAAAAATGATAAATAATCACACGTACATAATCAAATATGTTGGCCAGAAAATACATCAAAATCCATATCATCACATAGAATAAGTTCAATGGGAACTATTCTCACATAGCATTAAAATTCACAGATAATCAATAAAAGTCCAGCAAATAAATAATATCACGTAAATTCAATACAACAACAATCGAACTGCCCAACAGAAATCATAAAGAGACGTACATTTCAGACATACATAAGATAAATAAATGTGAGAGCAAACAACACGTCAAATACAGTTTCCTCTGAGAGGGAGGGACTCACTACAAATAAATTCAGGTGAATTCGTTGATGAGATGGCGATTGAAGAAATGAATGAACTCGAAGACAACAAAGGGCGGACTTGTTCGAAGCAGAAACGATGAACAAGTTTTCGATAATTAACGACCCATGGCATCAATCCTTTGCTCAATTTGACCTCACAACTTGTCTCCATAACATCGAAACCGTCAACTTCTCAAAGAATCTGGATATGATTTTATCCTGATATGATTTCATCCGCCACGCTATAACAAACCAAATGCACACAAAAGGAATTAGTACTATCACCCTATTTCACACCATGATGTCTAGTATTAAGTTATTCACAAATCTTCACCTCAAAACTCTTCGGTATCGGCTTCAAGCGTAGCGGATTATTTGAAAAGATGTTGTTCCTATAAAAGGGAAAATTGCTCTAAGAATCAGTACTCAGCTCGCTCGCTTGACACCTCAAGATTTCCCCACTTTCCTCAAATCCACTTATACTAATCTAGCGATACACGAACCTAAAGCAGAGATCGAATTCACTCGTGAGTTCTTTCCCGAAAGTTAACACAGCGGAACTTTACCCGGGTTAGACTCTACGACGACCGTATTAGCGTTTAGTCGAAGGGACTTTGTTCAATTTACGTAGAATCTGTAAACGTAGTAACAGAAACTGACGGCGATCCTCGATGTTTCAAAGGGCGGCTTGCCTAGTCAGACTGACTCGATACGAAGTTAAGTTAACAGTATTACTGCTTGAAACAAGTGACACAGCTCTTAATCAGAGCAGAGTTTATGTACTTAAAGAAAATGCATACGCCTTTCCACACCCAATAATTATTTTTCGCCCGATACACCCGATGTGATCATCTCATCTAGCACGCCCGGCACGCCCGACCTTCTCATGTGGTTTGTCACGTTCAGTGTATTATTGTAAATCGGCACGTTTTGTTATGACTTATGACGAGTGGACATATTTGATGAGACGAATGAAACATCTTATTATAATTGTTGAAATCAAATATCAATCAACGCGTAGTATATTGGTAATTTCAATATAGGTGGAAAGTTATGAACAAAGATCTTTGTACCAACGCTGAGGGTAATCTTTTCTTCTTTTCTTCTCTTGCCTTTTTAAGACTTAATGATCCTTAAATTATGATCCCTTATATTTATTTAATTTAAATTGCTAACATATCTATGTATATGTGTGACATCTACACATACACATACATATTAGGGTGGTCCTTAATAGGGATATTTTCGAATTTCTTTGCTCCCAGGGGCTCAAATGCTTCCAAATAGATAAAAAACAATTCTCTGAAAGTTTGAGCTCTTAGTATTAACTTTAAGATAGTCTTGGGTATAGTCGTTCGTCATTGGGAGCGCTCACTTTAGTTCGCAGTCCCACGGCAAACTAGTTCGTTCTTTTAGTAATTTAGATCTTTAGTTCGATAGTATTGCAACACAAATTTACATTAATATTTAGGGAACCTAAATCACAGAAATAATACTGAAAAAATAAAGTCTTAGAATAATTTATATTAAATCACTGTCCATACGCTAATCAACTATTATTAGAGTATTTATAATCAGTCAACAAACAGCCTTGTTTATATTAGCGCCAAAAACTTTACATATTGCTATGTAAAAATAATATTGTAGCAACTTTGTTCGGCTTTAATAGCTTTCGATGTTGACTTATATTTTCAGGCCTTGTTATTTTGCTTATTTCACTATCATAGTCATCCCATATGCTAATAGAAGCTTTTTTATTTCCATTTTCAATAGCAGTTGATACAGGCACAAGAGTAGTTGTACTTAATGAAATTTCTCGATCATCAAGTGATTGCAACGACGTTTTGCCAACTTTATTTTTGAACCTTTGTATTGCGCGCTCACGGTAGTTTTGGTTTCTTATTGCTGCTCTTGCTTTGAATCGCGGATCCAAAATTGTACATTCAGTGTATAAAATATTATTTTCCATATCTTTAAAGCAGATTTCCATGCTTTTTTCAAAGCTGATTGTACTTCAACGATTTTTTGACTTGTTGAAACATATTTTCTTAAAAAATCTTGAATTAAATTAGTAAACACTATAACTTCGGACAAAATTACATTTTTCAACACTTATTTCCACTGTCACCTCATAAAACGGTTTAAGTAAAGGTAAAACTTCCTCTATTACCTCCCAATCCACTTGTTTTACATTTAAATCGAGACGTAGTAAAGCAATAGTAGTAATTACAGCATCCTTTATCTGTATTATTCGCTGAAGCATGTCATAAGTTGAATTCCAGCAAGTTGGGACGTCTTGCTTCAGTTTGAGTACAGGTAAATTAAGTTGTTTTTTTGCTGTTGATAATTTTGTTGGCCTTGTGTGCTTCGTTTAAAGTATTCAACAATACTTTTGACTTGTACTAAAACATAGGATATTTCTTTGGTAGTCGTTTGGACAATAAGATTCAAGGTATGAGCAAAGCAAGCGACTAATCGCCACTGTCCAAGTTTGATAGCATTGACAATATTAGACGCATTATCACTTACAACAGCAGTAACTTTATGAGAAATATCCCACTCTATCATGATATTTTTTAAAAATTCGCACAAATTTTCACTTGTATGTCTCTCATTATATGATTGATAAGTAAGTAATATGGAGCAAAGTTTGGTTTCGTCATCTATAAAATGTGCTGTTACAGCCATATAGCTTTCATTGCTACTAGAAGCCCAAGCATCAGTAGTGAGAGATAATGCAACTGCAGCTTGAATTTTTTTTCGTGCAACGCTCAGAAGTTTTTCATTAACATTCAATATTAAATTTTTTGATAGAGTTTTTCTAGATGGGAGTTAATATCCAGGACAATGGGAAAGCAGTTGAATTAATTTTCGCATTTTTGGTTCTTCGACGATTCGTAAAGCGTGATGTCCTTTAGCAATCATCTTGACGACTTGTCTGTTAATTTCTTCAACTTTTCGAACGGGTGATGGTTTATTAATGTATTGGGTTATTGAGTTTTGACGTTGAGGAACTGCTGATACCGAGGGCGATGTTGAAATTACCTAAGATGGAGAAGCAACATTTCTGGATGTACTATGATTCGGTTGCTGAGAGTCTGCATCAGATAAATCTACTAATTCCTGTCGTTCGATATTCAAAGGAATTGTAGGATGCTTCGTTTACATATGTCGAGTAAGATTCCCATTTGATCCTCCTGCAATGCTGATGGACGATGAACAATATTTACATTTTGCTCTTTTTCTGTCAATTTCTTCAACAATATTGATTAATTTTTTAATCACTAATTTGAATCAAATTAATTAAACCGGTAAACATTGATCTATCACTTTGATTAAGAAAACTTTCAAAAAAATTACTGTAATTACAAAATATTTATTTTACACATTAACCTGAAATCTATATAAAGTTTAAATTAATTTAATTACTGAAAGGACATAAAATAAAACATAATTTGTACTATATATATTTTACTGAAGTATAATATTGAATAAATAACAGTGGCGGATTTACCAGTAGGCTGAGTAGGCTGGAGCCTAGGGTGGCAAATTTGGCTCAAAAAATTTTTTTTGTCTTACAGAAAAAAAAATTTATTATATGTACAAAACATACATAATTATGATAATTACATTTATTCAAAAGAATAAATGTAATTATTATAATTATCAACTAGGGTATCGAATTTCAGAGGTCAATAGGGTCGGAAAATTTGAAAATCCGCCACTGATAAATAATGATAACAAAAGATGAGTTGATTGAATGTCAGTAAATAAAAATGAATTGATTTTACTTTAAAGAAATATAAATGATTTCATTCGTATGTAATTAAGTATCGAGAACTATTTGATGACATGGAAATGAAAATAAAATATAATAACAGAAACCAGAAATAGGTTATATAGGTTATAGGCCGCTATAGTTAATGTAACACATAGTAATATTCGAGTATTTATAGCAAGTATTACAATAAAGTAAATTCAATTCATTTCAATTAACAATTCAATTTTTATTCAGACTATAAATTATGTACTGCCATGATGCCATCCCTAATTCCAAAGTCGTATCACAGATGAGGTTGTATATACACTCCTCTGTAAACATGTCAACTGAACCCTGGTTTCCATAGGATTCTAATGGAAAGCAAGGTTGGACAAACATGTTTAAAAATATTAAAATAAATCAGTTGGTGGACCATGCAGCGCCACTCCGTAAGATGTAGAGCGGGCGCCAACAAAATAAATATAGTATAAAGAACTAAGAGCGAGATCATCGACGAACTAGTTCGCATAGTTCACCTAAAGGAGCGCTCTTCGCACCTAGGTCGTTCGCGAACTACACAAGACTACTTTAAAATAGTCCGCACTCCAACCTAAGGTTCTTATGAAAATAGCATAGGAAAAATTCCATTTGTTTTTTAGAATTTTCTAACTCAGTGACAAATGAATCAAAAGCTTCATATTTTATTAGAAATTTGACGTTCTACAAAAAAGGTCTCTTATGATTTTTCGCTAAATTTAATGGCTTAAGAGTTATTCGAGCTCAAATTTTAATTATTATATAATTATTAATATCATCAATTATAATTATTAAGTAAATACTTATTTTATAAAATATATTAAATTTGCAATATTGAGAATATGAAAATAGATTAAGGCTAATTATCCAAATGGTATAAACTATAATATAAGAATACGTATTAATTAGAATTCTATGGCCTGTGGTCAGCATGTCTGACTATACACAAAGTTATCACTTCTACTATATTGAACAACATATCATCTTATGTAGGTTTCTCTTACTCTTATGTTTCCATCATTACTTAAGTATCTTTTGTATATAGTCAGACATCTTCATAATTATATACTGCTATTTTATCGACTGTGGTCGTTACAATATCTTATCATTGGTTCAGAATTATTATAATGCGCCTGTTGATATGACCAATTATCATTTAATTACTTAAAGGCTTAATGTGGTTGCATATGATTTAGGTGAATCCACACGCCGACTCTAACTCTTATTCTGCGCGTAAATTTTTTCCGTGCTTAAAATTGGTGTCTCATCCCCACCAACTTACCCAAGTCGTATCGCGCTAAATTAAATTTGTAAAGTTTTGTAATCCATTGAGAATGCGGTAAATGGGTGCGACTTGATGGAAACGCGAAACGACTTGAGTATGTTGGTGGGGACGTGACAACAATTTTACGCGCGGAACAAGAGTTTGAGTCGGCGTGTGGATTCATCTTTTGGTAGAGCAGTAGCTTTTGGTAGAGCGCTCCTTCCGCCGGAGGAACCGCAGTTACTCCATAAAAAGTACAGTAGATTGTTTATCGCAACTTGCAGGAAAAAAATTGGGAAAATGTATAGGAGTGAAATAAGAGTGCATATATTTAGTAGTTTCTCTAGATTTTATTGTATTCAATCCTAAAACAATTTTTCAAAATATAATTATTTAAAAAATTTATTTAGTTCCTTACGATATGCATGCATCAGAAGTTTCAGATGACGATGATTATTTAATTTCAGATTCCGACGATGAAGTATTTTTGTAATTTCATTTTCTATCTCGCACGGCGCGCGACGGCCTTTACTCACAGTAGACTTGAAAGCACTCGAAGCCTCTTAATAGTTTCGACAATACTTCTTAAATAGAATAAAAACATAATACACATATTTACAAAAAAAATTGTAATAGATACTTAAAAACAATTTTAAAAATAAACGATTCTTATCATTCTTAATTTTAAAGTAGGTACATACGTGTATGTATACATATATACATAGCGATAAATAGCTAAACCAATAAATATTTTAAAATACAATTATATCCTTAATTGTAAGTTCTAAGTTATATTACACCCTAGATAACTTTGAAGGTTACTCAAGTTCAAGTAATCCAAAATTTCTAGCACTACAAATCGTTCCAGCGAAACAGGGCTAATAAGTTCCGTGAATTTTTCGAGACACTTTTCAAGTAATACTTTTCTTTTTTGTGCAAAGCGCATTCTACTTTCGATATACATACCATAGGCAGGAAATTTATCACAATCTCCAGAGTTTAAATTCTTAATCAATTCAACGTTCCTCGAATATTGTGCTAATTTTCTGAATGGCCGAACAAGGAGATCATAAAACTTAATATTACCCGCAATATTCGTCTTCTTCAGAAGCTCAAACTCTTCTTTATATTGATTATAGAATGTCAAATAAATGGTAGTAGTAATACCGAATCCGTTCGACTTATTTTGAAATTGTTTTCGCTTTCCAACTTCACGATTAACTTAATGACCCACTGAAGCTTATTTGAAGATTCAGAATAACGTGCTGAACTTAAGAATCCAAGAGTAGTAAGACCAGTATTGACGCATCTACTGTTCAAATGAAGACATCGATCAAATAAGCATGCATATATGTAAATTTTGTCATACATCAACAAAAAACGCTGAAGAATGGGAAACAATGATCAATTTAGATTTTATAATCTGTAATCCACTGTCGAGAACCATTTATTGAAGCGTAGTACATGACTGTCTTACCTCGCCGATCAAATAAGTCAATATTGGCTTTTCGAGCAATCAATCTCTCTGATAAAGCAAATAAGTTATATTTAACAGATGCATGGAGTGGAGTTTGATATCCCGCAAAATTATTTAATTCCGCTCCTTCGTTCAATAGTGTATCTATAATTTCAAATCTATTTTCTATTTTATCCGCAGTGAATTCCGAATTAAGGAAAATACTGGGATAATTTCCCTTCAATGTGTGTATTTTGTGTATGTTCTGCCGTCTAATAATCACACAAGGCAACGGTGTATCACGCTGGTTTGGTGACCCATTCACATTAGCCCCAAGCCTTAAAAGTTCTCTCACAACTTTTGGATATCTCATAGTAGATGAAAAATGCAGAGGGGTACTAAAAGAAGAATCTTCTAGATCGACTTCGGCACCGTGATTGATCAGATCCTTGACCGTCTCTACATCGTTGTTTAATACCGCCATATGTAAAGGAGTTTCCAGATGAAGTCCCGAGACCTTTCCTCTCTTCTCAAACGCTGCTGACATGTAAAGGGGAGTGGTAACTTTAACAGCATGTGAACGACTATGTTCACTTTTGATCTTTCCCATTGTAGATATGATTCTAAAACACTGTAAACTTTTTTTATTAGTATCATCTCTTATTATTCTACACAGGCACGTACCCAGGGGGGGCTGCCACCCCGAATTGTCAGAATGTTTTTTGTAAATTTTTACTTAAATCACTGTGGCAGCATTAAACACTATGGGGAGACAAAATAGCTTGACTTATCTTGAAGTTAAGTTCAGCAAAACATTATCGATATTACTTTTGAATCTGTGCCCCCCCCCCCCGAAACAAAATCCTAGGTATGGGCCTGAAACTAGAGGTAATAAATTAATTGGATAACCAATTGAATTCAAAGAAAAATATTAAAAAAAGAAAATAGTAAAATTTAAATCTTAATATTTCTTTTGACGTACAGGGAAAAATTCGACAAAATTTCCTGATGGGATCGGCTCTACTACGACTTAGGGAATGCTACTGTCCCTGTTCGGAGCAACAGTACCCTGTTGGATATAAAAAAAAAAACAATGCGATTACACGTCCGACTAGACGGACGTTTTTGTCAAAATTAATTCATCCGGCTGCAGTATAGTGTACACTGCCAGTAGCCGGACAAATTTAACTAAAATTATTAATAAAATAATGTCGAATTTATTTAATAAAATTTATTCGGCTATTCACATATTTTTGTTTTTATTTTTTATTTTTATTTATATTATACTTAGACGCTCACCGAATTTCATCACTTATTCGATTTTATTAGTTCAAGTTATATTGAAGAAAAAAAGGAAGAAAAAGGGGAATATTATTATCTCTACACTAATTAAAAGGCGAATTCAAAGTAAAGAAATAGAGGGAAACCTGTGAAGACAAACTGTGGATCGTGGATTCTAATATATGTAAATCTGCTTTTTTTCTTTATTTTACTACATAGAAATTGTAAAATATTTGCATATTTTAATCAGAATTGTATAGCAATATTTTCAGGATTTATAAAGATAGTCATTTAGAAAAGTAATAAATCTAGAGTCTGTAGACACTTTAGACGATGGGGAGGAATCGGTTGGGTTTTTCCGGGGAAGAATTAAGTATAGTAATATATCCTAATTATAATTAGGATTTGTCGGGGCTAAGCTATTTGTTTACAGCAAGCTCAAGAAAACAGGAATTTGCAAAATTTAGAACTACCACCATAAAAATAAAAAGATGAACAAATTACTTTTCACTTCATCAAAAGAATACCGGCACAATTATTATTTATTCCAATAGCTGGACAAATTTTATTAAATAAATTCGTCCGGCCATTGAAATTCTACTGTAGCCGGATAAATTTTTATTTAATATTCATCCGTCTAACCGGACGTTTAGACACTTCGAATAAAAAAACCTAGAAATTATTGGATAGAAAAGCATATAAATATGTTATCCCTCCACTTTGCATCCATCAAACGCTAGATCGACAATATAAGATTAGCAGGATTAGCAGGAAGCCATTAAAAAGGATAAATCCTGTTAAAAGAACGCATTTCCATGTCGCCAGGAAATATTAGAGTAAAGCAGAAACTCATAACAGTGACAGAGACAGAGACAGGTGCTTCGTACCGGGATCCATCGCAATAAAAAACTCCTGTTTTTTGGGAAATCTCCGATATTTAAATAAGGGGGCTTCAAATAAATCCAACAAAACACAGTTCTCCGATTCACTCCGGTAATCCTCCCGCTCAACTTAAACACTCCGATAAATCACCCAAAACTCAAAATTCGTGACCTGTCTATATCACGATAGAATATTAACTGACTATACCTCTCTTATTTTCCTGCTAGTGCCCTTCGACCAATGCAAAATTATCCCTCATTTTTAAATATTAATTAACAAAACTTTGAATCTTACGTAATCAAAATAACAATCAAAATATTCTTTTTCGTGTTAGCAACATATTCTCCCCTCCCCAGTATGGTTCACCATGTGCAACCATACTACTTATCGTGGGTAGCCAACACTATAAGTTTTGCTGCTGCCCGTTTAAGTACATGGCCACCCTTTATCCTAACGTCCACCACACGCACTCGACCATCTTTTCCAGGAAATAACGCTATTATCACTCCCTTAATCCACATATTGCGCGGTAACGATGAGTCCACAATCAACACTATGTTTCCGATTGCCAATGATCTCACATCTTGATTCCAACATTTTCTGCTGATTAGATTTGGTAGATACTCTTTAATCCAACGTGACCAAAACATATCTGCCATTGATTCCTCAAAAATAAATCGTCATCTGTGAATTGATCAATATTAGGTAATGGATATTCTGATTCTTCTGTGAGGGCAGCGACATATTCAGTTTTTTTTCCTGAGTTGGTTCTTTTACATCGTTAATTTTGGGTTGAGAAGGCCAACTTGATCGCCTGTCCACAAGAAATTTCGGTCCGAATGTCCACTTACTCATCTGTTCCCTAAGAGATCCATAATCTCGTGTGGCGACGTCTGCCGGGTTTAGTTTCGTAGGAATCCACCGCCACTCATTAGCGTTCGTTAATTCATCAATTTCTCGAAGTCTATGAGCCATGAATGTTTGATATTTTCGTGGATCTGCTCTTATCCAACCGAGTATATTCATTGAATCCGTCCAAAAAACTCGTTCACTCACTGTGATCTGGTGTTCTTCAATGATCGTTCGGGCAAGTCGGCTTGCCAGTAACGCACCCTGTAGCTCCATTCTTGGGATTGATGTAGGTTTTAATGGGGCCACTCGACTTTTCCCTACTATGAATGAAACATCATTTTCTCCATTATTGTAACTAATCCTCCAATAGGCTACTGCTGAATATGCTTTGTCACTTGCATCTCAAAACACATGTAACTCCATTTTTTTTGGATTTTCGTTTCGAGATCGATAGCATCTAAGTAGTTCACGTTGTTTTGCTTCATCTAAGTTGTGTATCCAGGCTAGCCACCTTGAGAACTCTTTATCGAATAACCTCTCGTCCCAATCAATTACGCTCTTCCAGACGTCTTGGAGTAATATCTTGGCTCTTAAACTGAATGGAGATAGTATTCCCAAAGGATCATAGACCGACATTATGACTCTTAGTATCTCACGTTTTGTAGGTGTTTCAATACCTTTCGCAATTTTCTCACGAATCTTTTTCAGGCTCAAATCAAAGGCGATTATATCCTGAACAGGATCCCATGTCAGCCTTAGAGTTCTTTCTATGTGTTCTTGATCCATATTCAAGTTGATTGCTTCCTTCGCTAATGTTGTATTCGGTAATGTATTTCATAACTCTTCGCTCTTACTGGCCTATCCTCTTATTTCAAAACCACCGTTTTTGTAACTTCTTTGATTCTTTTGACAGCTTGTTCTACGTTTTCGACACTATCCAAATAATCGTCCACATAGTGCTTCTCTAATATAGCTTTAACGGCATCCGGATACAGATTTTCAAATTCTCGGGCATTTCTGTTCTTAATATATTGAGCCATATGTGGTGAAGATGCAGCACCGAACACCATTGATGTCATTACATATATTGTCGGTTCAGAGTCTATTTCCCAACCTCGCCATAGAAAAAGTTGTGAAGTTTAATCTTTCTTGCAGATTTTTACTTACAAAAACATTTCTTTCATGTCTCCCGTAAATGCTATCTTTCCAAGTCGGAATCGCATAAGTACACCAAGTAATGGTTTGACTAAATCTGGCCCGGTCAATAATTGATGGTTCAAGGAGACTCTATGTGTCTTTGCAGATCCGTCAAATACAAGTCGCAACTTACCAGGTTTATTAGGATTTGTTACTCCGAAGTGTGGTAAATACCAAACTCGCCCATTATTATCCACCTGATCTACCTTTTCTGCGTAACCAGCCTGAATGAGCTTTTCGACTTCTTTTTAATAATTTTTGCCGTATTCAGGGTCTCTGTCCATTTTTCTTTCAATTGCTTTCAATCTTTTGTAGGCATATAATTTGGTGTCCGGCATTCTTACAAAGTCATCCTTCCACAGTAGCCCAGTCTCCCATCTTTCTCCAATGCGGCGTGTATTTTCAGCCAAGGCTTGTTCAACACGCTTATCTTGATCACTTTTTCTATTATTAGTTGTCACACCAATCGCTTCCAGCATAAAGTTCATTTTCACCAATGTATCTAAATCTATTTCCTCTATGGTATCACAATCGGAGTTGATACACGAATGTTTGAATGTTGCCATGTATTACCCATCCGAGAGCAGTGAGAGAAGCTACTGGATCGTTTATTGTAGAGGTCTAAACTTTCTGAGGTGTAATTAAGTGCCAGTTATCTTGTCCAATAAGAATTTTGGGTTTTACGTTAGTGTAGTATCTAATTCCAAGATCCACTAAATGTTTGCATTCTTCGATATCTTTTGCCTTTATGCTTTGCGACGGTGATAGAAAGTTTTTTATAGTCCTGACTCCTTTCATGTTGAATATTCTTCCCCCGTGAACATTACTGATTCCTAAATTAATTTTACGACTTTCTGATTTCGTGATTTCCATGCCTTTTATGGCTTGTACATTCAAAGTCATCCGCGTTCCGATTGCACCGATTTTATTTGCCAATTTTGATTCGACTAATGTTACTGTCGCTCCATCATCCATCATTGCATAAGTTAATATGGTACCTTTTGGTCCATGAAGTTGAACTTGAATCATTTTTAATAATATCTGTCACAATCTGTTATCCTGGTTGTCTCGTCTACTCTTTTCAGAAGTGAGTAAGCTCGATTGACCCCCAATTTCATAGGTTGCATAGAAGGCCTCATGAAGTAATGAATGATGACTCCTTTTGCAACCACGGTATCCACAAACAGGACCCTTACAATCTCGGTTATAGTGTTTCATAGACAGACATCGAAAACAAACCCTCATTTTCTTCACCCATTCCATTCGTTTGTCAACTGACAGATTAACAAATTTCTCGCATTGAGCTACTTCATGATTTGAATTTTTACAATAGGCACAAGGATTGTCTCATGCCTTTTCATTAGACTCTTTCCAACATTTCGGCTCAGTAGGTCCTTCTTCAGTTTCACCTATCGTAGTTAATATAGCAGATCGCTTTCGAAAATCTACTCTTTTGTCTGAGTAGCTTTGCCGATGTCTCTCATAATTCCGATCATCGTAATTCTGCCGTGATGAGGACCCGGCATGAATTTCATTAATACCTGCTTTGCAAGCCATTTCTGCTTCCAAATATAGAAAATTCGAGAGTATTACCAATGAAGGGTCTTCAATATTTCCCTTTTCATGTAGAAAATGATAGTACAAATGTAGCATTGTACATGGGACTGCATCATAAAGCAGAAATATTTGGCTACCTTAGTCTTTAGACTATTCTTCAAATTACTATAAGACTTTAGACAAAAATGTTATATTTATTATACATGTACATATTATGTAAGACTTTCGGAGTTCATTTATATTATAAATATATAAAATGTAATATACATTTTATAAATATAAAATAATACTCACGTAAAAAGTGCGATTAATGGAGCGTTCACACCTCGGCCTGCCCGACCGGTGCAGACAGAAGGTACATAAGAGTAAAAGAGATGGAGAATGAAATATTAGACGAAAAGAACTTCCTTTCTTCTTTACTCTCATGTACTTTTTGCCTGCATCAGTCGGTCGGACAGAGGTATAAACGCACCATAAGTAGAAGATTTCTTCCTGATGCTTCACCAAAACTTCACTAAATTTTCGAGCACGTATAGCACGGTTTTAATCCTTTGTACCTTTATCGGTATAACACGGTTACAGGGGAAGGCTTCGTTGAATTCTAACTACCGTAACTTACGTAAGTTAAGAGAATTTATGAAAATTAAAATTTTTTAACTTTATCTAGTTAAACGAATAATAATAATAATGGAGAGTAATTATTAATAATGCTTATAAAAAAATAACACAGGCACACAAAAAAAAAGTGGTAAAGTCCAAAAATCAGACCTATATATTCGTATGTATTTTGACGCGCTGAATCCGAATCCGGAGTCCATTTTGCTCTATCACGTCAAATTTAAGGGAATTTGAAGGTTAAATCGGCAAAAAAATCGATTGACAGAAGGTGACTATCATTTCTATGATTTTAACAGACGCTGAATCCGAATCTGGAATCCGTTTGATTCCATCAAGTCTGTATCAAGGTCAATTCAAGATCAAATTTTCATGTGAAAAATGTGAAAAAAGTGAATAGTTGACCTCAAATTCTGAAAGAGCGAGAAATTTTACATCCAGATATAGTATTCATTTTTATTTTTATGATGATCCTAAAGGTCATTTCTAGGTCAATTTAAGTTAGTAACTTGATAGTTCGAATGACGATTGCAAAAATACGAAAATGTGTCTTCGTGGAACTTGATTACAGTTTTCATACGTTTTGAAGGTCGCTGAGTCCAAATTCGAGGTCCATTAGACCGCAACACGTTAGGGTCTAGGAGATTTGAAGGCCTTGTTGAGGTCAATCAAGTCATTTGAAAGGCGATAACTAGTATTTCTATGATTTTGAGGGTCGTTCTATCTGGATACGGTCTCGTAATTGCCCTAAACTTGTCACCCCGATCACAAATGATATGTGCATAGTTTGTGAAACTTCTGTCTAGACACATATATCGAATCAGCCGTGCATTACCTACATAGAGATGAAGGTTCTCCAAGATGCAAACAGCGTTTCGTGATATTGCAAAAATTCACACTTTTCTTCATTTGTAGCGAACCCTTTTGTCCTCAAAAGATCTATGTAACAGATTTCTCTTTCTCTTTTGCGTCTTTATCTCGGTGTCCCTCTTAAGCATCCAACAAAAATCTGCCATCATGTTTACATCCCACTTTATAAGGCTGAAGAGTGGAGACTGTTCATTGACTCTTCAAAACGGAACCTGAAATCTGTCCTTCTGCACAATGGAAACTCTTTTGCATCTATTCCGATAGCTCATTCAACAACGTTGAAGGAAACGTACGAGAATTTGGCAATAGTATTGGAAAAAATGAATTACTCAGAACACTAATTCTGGGACAACAATCAGGCTTTACAAAAAATCCCTGTTTCTTATGTCTCTGGGATAGTAGAGATAGTAGATAGTATAGATAGTAGATAGTAAATCCATCAAACATTTTGCTTCCACCCCTTCATATCAAACTTGGTCTCATGAAGCAGTTCGTTAAAGTTCTGGACAAGGATGGTGAATGTTTCGGATACTAAGGGCAGAAGTTTCCGGGCATAAGCGATGCCAAACTAAAAGAAGGTATCTTTGATGGTTCGCAAATTCGCACTTTGTTCAGAGATGACAAATTTGTCATAAAAATGAATCGTGACGAAATCGATGCATGAACCATTTTCCAAAAAATCTCAGAAAATTTCTTAGGAAATCAAAAAAGTGATGATTTCGAAAATTTATTTCAAGATTTATTGGAAAACGTCAAGAAGTTAGGTTGTTTGATGAATTTGAAATTACATTTTTCACACTCTCATCTCGATTACTTCCCAGAAAATCTCGGAGACTACAGTGAAGAACAGGGTGAACGTTTTCATCAAGATATTAACGAAATGGAATTTCGTTATCAAGGAAAGTGGGTTGTAAACATGATGGCAGATTTTTGTTGGATGTTTAAGAGGGACAGCGAGATAAAAACGTAAAAGAGAAAGAGAAATCCGTTACATAGATCTTTTGAGGACAAAAGGATTCGCTACAAAAGAAGAAAAGTGTGAATTTTTGCAATATCACGAAACGCTGCTTGCATCTTGGAGTACCTTCATCTCTATGAAGGTAATGCACTGCTGATTCGATATATGTGCCTAGACAGAAGTTTCACAAACTATGCACATATCATTTGAGAACAGGGTGACAAGTTTGGGGCAATTCTGAGACCGTACCCAGATATAGCGACCCTCAAAATCATAAAAATACTAGTCATCGCCTCTCAAACGACTTGATTCACCTCAACTAGGCCTTCAAATCTCCTCGACCTTGACGTGTTGCGGTCTAATAGACCTCGAATTTGGACTCAGCGACCTTCAAAACGTATAAAAACTATATTCAAGTTCCACGAGGACACATTTTCGTATTTTTGCAATCGTTATTCGAACTATCAAGTTACTAACTGAAATTGACCTACAAATGACCTTTAGGATCATCATAAAAATAAAAATGAATACCATATTTGGACGTAAAATTTCCCGCTCTTTCAGAATTTGAAGTCAAAAAAACATTTTTTTTCACATTTTGAAAATTTGACCTTGAATTGAACTTGATGCAGACATGATGGAATCAAACGGATTCCAGATTCGGATTTAGCGTCCGTTAAATCCATAGCGGTATTGGATAAGCATCCTTTTTTGCAACTTGATTGAGCCGGCGGAAATCAATGCAAAATCTTGGCCTTCCATCCTTTCAGCGAGTAATTAAAATTGGAGAGCTCCGAGGACTACAGGATGGCTGAATGACGCCTTCTTTAAGCATCTCGTCAACTTCTTTGTCTATTATTTCCTGGATGGCCGGGTTTCTCGGTCGGTATCTCTGCTTTAAAGGTGTAGGGTCCTTTAGACGAATTTGATGTTTGGCGAGTGGTGTGAAACCTTTCACAGAGGTTAAACGTTGTAATTCTGTTTGTAGGAATTTTTCGACGATGATCTTTTCTTCTGGCTTGAGTTCGGTAATCGGTATAGGCCCTTCGGAGCTAAAAAGTTCCCTACGGCGGTAAAAACGGTTCGGTGAAGGGACTTTTACTCCATTTAGGCGGACATCCAGACCTAAAAGGTTTAATAAATCTATGCCCAGAAGAAGTTTGTGCCTGAGATTTGGAAGAACAGAAACTTCGGCCTGAACAGTTCTTCCCATTGATTCAAAAATTCCAACCAGGCAATTACCGAGCGGTGTCTCGGTGCCATCTGCCATAACAGCTATGGTGTTGTTGTTGTCTAGTTTCTTCCATCCTTGAGACAAGCAAAGTTTAGTGGTGCTCTTATTAATGTAAGAGCAAACAGAACCCGGATCTACCAGTGCTTTAATCTTAATTTTCCCGATCTTGACTGAGATAAAGATTCTAGGCTCCTTGGTAGGTGGAACGTAACGGACCGGGTTTGAGCTTATTTGGGCCCGGTCCGACTGCCGTTTCCCTTCTGGCAAGAGCAATCACGAGTAAGGACATCGTCCTTCCCACATTGAGAACAAAATTTCACAGGTTTGTTCCTGCACCTAGTTCTAAGGTGTCCGGTTTGTTTACAACGCCAGCACGCCTCTTGAGGGTTGTAAACTTTGGCAATCGCGGAGGTTGCCTGTCTCACGGGCTTGTATGTGTTCCTCTGCTCCAACTTCGTGTCCCTTGGCTTGCTGAAATTGGGCCTCCTCGATTTCTTCCACTCTGCGTATTAATTCATCTGGAGTGTTGACATCTGGTAGCCTGATGTAGAGGCGAAGGCCTGGCTTCATATTGTAGTAGAGCGTCTCCATCGTTTTTTCACTCGAAAAACCACCACGTCTTCGAGTTAACGTAAATAACGATGTGACGAAATTTCTTATGGGTTCACTACTTCCTTGATGGCGATTGTAAATTTGTTGATCCAGCTGTCTTAATTCTGAAGGAGGAAGGTAGAATCTCCTTAGGCTAAGTTGAAGTTCTCGAAGGTCTGTTATTTCGGAGGCACAGTTTCTAAACCAAAGTTGAGCGTCGCCTCTCAGTAATTCTGGAAACCCTCGCAGAATTTGATTATCCGAAAAATTATAAGCCTTTTGCAATTCTTGAAGGCGTTCCAAAAATCCATAGACGTTTTTTCCATCGAAAAAACAATTCCATTTACGCATTTGGTCCATGACCTTGGTCGAAACAGATGTTGTACGATCATCCCAAAAATCTTCAATAGGTTCGTGGCTTCTTTGACGCGGCGGAACGGTTTGATTAAAAACATGTGTATATGCCGGCTCTTCGTGTTCGATTTCCGGAGCGGCATATGTAGGACGGGCCTCATCTGGCCTATTTGGTGTAGCAGGATTTGTAAGGTTAGCCTCGGTAGGAATATTGGCGGTTTTAGTATTCCTTGGAGAAGATGTGGCCACCAGAAGTTTATTCATTTCAGCTTGCATCTCCTCAATATCCTTGGACCTGTCTAGGTCCTCTTTGTAGTCCGGGGTGTCCTCTGGTTTGTCCGAAAACAGGTTAGGATGACTCCTAACGAACATAACTGAACGCTGTCGAAGCACAGCAATAGATCCGGATGGATCAACTCCATATTTTCGCAGAAGATCCTCCAACTCTTCTTTGTGTAGACGGTAGATCCACGAAACTCCCGGCATGTTTTAAAACAGTGTATAAAAAAAAAGAAAAAAAATTATAATTTACAAAAAAAAAAAATAATAATTCTCAAAGCAGACTGTATTCACGACAAACTTCGCTTGAAAAGTTTGTAAAGTCTTATAGGTTTGTAGCGGTAGCACGACACAATAGTTTGTAGTAGACGGTAATAATCGACTAGAAGTCGAAACGGAATTCTTGAGTATAATTGCAATCGCAAATAACCGGAAGCTGACGGAACGGTTGTGGTAAAATACTTTCGGAGATTACGAATAATACAACGAGACTCAAGCGGTAGATCGTAGCCGGAGCATAGATGCTTACACTTTCGATTGTCTGATCGAACTGCCTATTTTGGCGAAGTGTTCCTACTTAAATACTATTTTTCAGAAAAGTAGAGAGGGTAAAAAAAATGGCGGTGATTTACGGAAAAGGTGGGGAGAAAACAAAAAACTGTGGGGGGGGGGGGGGTGAGAGCGTCTCCGTTCTAACGAAAAGGTACGCTATGTAGCGTCCTATCTCAGAACCTGATCTAACGAAAAAGTAAGTCAAAACCCATTCGGTGGGGGGGGGAGGGGTGAGAGCGTCTCCGTTCTAACGAAAAAGAAAGTCAACACCTGTTTGGGCGCCATGTAACGGTCTGTTTTTCGGGGTTCTTCAAATAATTATCTCAGCGGACGCTTCAGCCTAGCCAGGGTCAGGTTTAGAGATAATTAAAACAGATCGAATATTTTGTATAAAAATTATAACAAAAAAAAAAAATATTTATTCAGATAAATATTTATATTTACAAACAAATAATTAATAATAATCCAATAGAATTTATGCAAAAGAATATCGCGTGAAGAGAGAAAAGAATATATATATATATATAGTGAGTACTCGCTGTACAGTGAGTGACGAATCGAGTCGGAGCGAGATTCGGAGAATAGCGTTTAGCCAAGCGAATTGATTTTATGACGGAGAGAGACGCTTGCGTAGAACGGAGACAAAAAATAGGTCGCTCGACTTATTTTAATTTCTGTAATTCTGATGCGATCGAATTTATTAAACAAAATATCACAAGATAACGGAATTCGATCTTTAGACTCGGCGTACAGGAGACTTGGCGGATTACGTTATTGACGTTACCTGTCTTCCTCCCAACGGTAAAATAACGGTAAGCGGTGAGAGAGGTTGGCAGTTCGGTGAACAATATTCTTAGTAGCACCTAACGAATATTACTCAATGTCAGTTTAATTTATCTCTCTCAGTAGCACCTGACGAGAGCAAATCAAATTTCCCTAGTCTTTCACTCTCATTTGTTTAATAACGAAGACATTTTAAATAATCTCTGAGTTTGTCTAATACAGAAATATCTCACTACTGATTATCACTAATAACCTTTGAGCAATTTCTCGGGTGACAGATGTTATTATTAGGAGCGCCTATTTAATAACATCTGCGCTAGATTTTAAACAACCATAGGAGCGCCTATTGATTGGGAAAATCGTACACCTTTGAGATTAACTCGAAAGCTACAGTTTTCTCACAAGAGATAAAATGAAGGCTCGAGAGAAGTGACAATCATGGTAGCACCCATCCCTTGGCACTCCCTCGATCCTCCCTGGACGGAGTTAGTTCAGGAAATGGCAAGTACAGAAGCGCCTGTCCCTTGCGATTTCACCCTCGCTTTGTCTACCATAGTAGCACCTATCGACAGGGAAAGCGCATGAGCTTTGACTGAGCGAGGATCTCTCCGACCTAGTCAGTGGGACTCGCCCATCTGAACTGCCGATTTCACGTAGCGCGACTACTTTTAATGAACGGGCCAAAGCATGAACGATGCCTGGAGTAGGGAGAGTCGGAGAGGGGAGGCGTCTAGCAAGGCTCGGTAACGAGAGAAGATGTTAAGGCGCACGCGCGTAACCTCTCGTTACAAGTCATTATCACTTTTTCACTATAGGTTTACCCCCTTACGAATTGCTACTTCATTCCTGGAGATTTGTATTAGCCTGTGGTCAAAATACCTGTGTTAAAGTGTCCCTGACTCAAATTTCAAATTTGAAAAACTTTGAAAGTTCAGCAACTTCAGAGTGTATAACTTCAGAGTGTATAACTTGAGTGCATAAGTATTTCCTGTCTCGTTATATGTTCAAATTTTTTCTTTTTTAACTTCTTTTATAACTTCCAAATTGTTAATTAAAAGTTTATTGTTGGAATTACTAAAAAATCTCAGTTGAAGAGACCTTATTTCTTGATTTTAATTGTAAAATCAAAACGGTAAATTTTATAAATGGACGAGAATCTCGACGAAACATTTTTGAAAATTTCAAGAAACATTTTAAAATATATAGATCGATATTCAAGAAAAGGTTGATGAATAATTTTTCTATTTACATTCAGAACAAAGTATTTAGATATTATAGGAATTTAATTTCCTTTGGAAATGTGTCTCCTAACCTAACTCATACATTTTTATTTATAAATAAAATCAAAGTAACAGATAATTTTAAATTAAGTTTTGATCAGTGCCGGATTTACAAAGAATGCTGCCCTGGGCAAAAATTTCAATTGCTACTCCTTTACTAATTGAAAATATGGCTCATCATCAATATAAATTGCAATTATATTTGATTATTACATCGAATATTTGGAGAAAGAACATCTATGTCGTAACTGAAAATTTGGAATTTATATCAATATTCTTTAAAAAAAAAATGTAGTTTCCCTGAATTTGCTGCCCCCAAAACTTTGCCGCCTTGGGCAATAGCCCATGTTGCCCATGCCTAAATCCGCCACTGGTTTTAAGGACATGTGTTACTTACCATATGAGCAAGTTTTTAAACCCGGGTTTTTTTTCTACAATTTTTACATTTTCAAAAAAATTGTAGAAAAAAACCCGAGTTTAAAAACTTGCTCATATGGTAAGTAACACATGCCCTTAATGCTGAGAATTCTTGTGGAATAATTTATAAATTTAAACTTGTTCGGATAAAAAGAAAATGAAGCAAAGAAAGCTTAAATTAGTCATAAGGATATAATTTGTATTTATGCATGGTTATTGATTGATATGGTTATTATTTGGAGTAACTTTCTCTTGTGAATTTGCATCTAGTATATACTTAAAGTTATGAAATATTTGCAGAGAGAAGTAAAGTGGCTTGTTGTCTTGGAGACCTGGAAAACAGCGTGCAGACTGATGAGGATCGCGTCGCACGAAACAAATATGCTGCATACATTCTTCGTATCATAAGAAAGGGTGAAGATATTTCCGATGAACTCATCACTTCAATTGATACGAAAGATGATCGTTATGTTAATAATGATGCTTCTTGCACTTCGGTAATATAACAGAAATATATTTTAACATATTTATTTACTTTTGTACAAAAAAAATTACTTTTGGATTAAGGGCGTTGGACCCAAGTGTTAAGTTGAAAATTCCATTCTCCATTTTACTCAACGAAAATTATAGATAAATAATTTTTCGCTCTGTAGCGCTAATCTTTTTTCAAATATAAGACTGCGTACGGAGTAAAAAAATATTTAATTTCGATATTTTTTCCATAAAACGAAGAATTTAAAAATTAACTTTAAAATTCAATATTTTCATTTTATTCAAAAAATACTTGGATTCAATATTTTCTCGCACTGTACGTTTAATTCTAGTTAAAAATTGATTAATTCTACAGAGGGAGAAAATTCCAAATTTAATATTTGTTGAGTAAAATGAAGAAATGGAATTTTTAGATTAGAACTAATCTCGAAAACCCTTAATTGCACTAAATATTGTAAGTATTTTCTGAGTGAATATATTCACTCAGAAAACGATTTGGTTGATTAAAAAAAAAGTTTTCCTCCTCAATGTTGAAATTTAAAAATTAACCATTTGAAAGATAATTAACAACTCTCAAAATCTAAGATCATTCTAGTTATATGATATATGATGTATTTTATGTAATTCACGAAACCTTAATTTCAGAGAGGCCAATTTACCAGGAAGGATACGGTTGCTCAAGTAGAATCATCGGTGAGTGACCTTGTAATATTCTCTAAATCAGAGATTAATTGCTTTCACTTTTCAATTTTCTACTAAATTTATCTCGACCCGCATTAATGACAAAGACTTTTTTTAACACTAAAGAACGACATAAACGGCATTAAAAATTTGTTCCAACGAGTAAACAACGGAGAGATCAACACAGCTGCTGAATTCATCTTCATTCTTGCACCTTTTGTACCCGATGAAGGAGTTGCCTTTCGAGAGATCATGGAAAAAGATTTGAGTCTCTTTCGCGAGATTGTTGAAGAAACAATCGATCGCAGAGTAAGATGTAAAAATATCTTCAAATAAGGGCGTTGGTCTTAAGTGTTAAGCTCAAAATTCCATTCTCCATTTTTCTCAACGAAAATTATAGATAAATATTTTAAATTTTAAATCAAGAACTGCAACTGAAATTTAATTAAATGCAAAAACTATTAAATATGTAGTAATTTCATTGAATTTTAAGATGATCTTTGTATAACTTCAGATTCAAGACGAAGCAGATGTGATGATGAATACTCAGAATGACATAAAGCAGAAGCTAAAATCTTTCACTGATGGCATGCTGCAACGAACTACGAGAATTAAAGAGCATCTGCACGATATTTCCCCGAAATTCGATTGGGTCTCTGATGGAAAAGACAAAGCAAAAATAATGAGACTTATTAAAGTGGTACCGACTTATCACTGGACTTTCAGCTTTACTTAAATCTAGGATTTTAATCAAATCTTCAAATCTTGTCTTTGTATTTATTAATTTTAACAATAATTGCAGGAAAAGCAGCAGACTGTGACGGGAGATTCAATTGAACTTGAGAAGAAGATGCATCGAGTATTTATGCGAGGTCAATGGCTTAAGAAGGAATTAAATCGTCTTCTAGAAGAGAATACAACTTTGAAAATGTTTCTGAACAAATATCGAAAGTTGGCGGCTGAGAGAAAGGCCCTCGAGTCCCATGTGCCTCGAATGCTATGCGAACAGAAGAAGACTCTAGATAGAGAATTGAACGCCCAAAAACGAACTTACATGGCGAACTCAGTAATCATCGATGCCCTTTGCGTGGAGCATAATCGATGCATAAGACCACCAGAAGCCGATGCATAATAGTCAAAAGTATGATAACTGGAACAAGTGGAAGAAAGAAAAAAATGCTAATTTCATAAAAGTAGTAATCTTGTAAATTTATTCGTAACAGCATATATTAAATGTGTGTAAGTATAGAATATATACAACATTAGATTTTTATACACAGTACAAAAGAGTACACGAAATGTTTTCGTATTGACATTTCTCTTCACTCTTATTAAAAAATTTTGCGTCTTGCAAGAAAATTAATTTTTTAAATAAATTTTTTGCAGAAATTTCTAGAGTAACTAATAGTGTTAATATTAAGTACAAACAATATCTGGAAATCAAGTCTCCAAGAGCCGTAACACCAAAGTTGAAATATCGAAAGATATCGAAGTATAACAAATACACAATATCGACGAGAGAAATTTCAAAAGGTCAGCTTATATATGGCGCTGCAAAAGATCGAAAGGTTAAATGAAATATGTCGTCTATTAATACTAAATGAATAGAAAAACTTGCACTTTGTGTTCTAAAACATCTTAATAATTTCTTTAACATTTAAATAAAAAAATAATCTTTTTGGTTTTTTGTGAAAACTTAGCTTTCGGAGTCTTTAACCTACGTTTAATATTTTAGTTTTGTACTTTTATTGAAGTTATATATAAACTACAAAGGTCATTGTCTTAATTTATAAATAGTACTAGTCGTTTCGATATTTCCAGGTGGAAAACTTTTGGTAACTTGATGGTCGCCTTCGTGAAAAGAGATATGGATTTATTCAAATTGCAAACAATCCTTTCAAAATTGAATTTGTAATTCCAACTGGAGTTTAGTGGAGTATTTCTCGAGCACCGTCGCCATTGGAATTTAATTTATGGTAAGTTTTTTTTTTCTTTATATAACACGATAGTTCGATTGAACTGGTGATTAAAATTCAGTGCATGTTGCCGTTTATTTTAGAAGCACCGGAACCAATTTCGCTTCCGTGATGGCTGGAGGCCTTGGATTTCCGGTCTGGATCCATCGCAATTGATATGAACTCCTCGGAAATTCTTTTGTCTAATCCAGTATAAGTCTGGGATAAATCAACTTGATCTTCACCAATTGATGTCATCTTTTTTGAAGATTCACTCTTGTTTTCGCTGTGACGACGACGTTCTGTTCCTTCTTCCCCGTCTGAGGAATGCCGCTTGTGCCTTGGACGCACCTGAGCAGATACAAATTTAAATTATTGTTCGTATTTTACGACAATTAATAGAAAGGAAAAAGAAGTCAGGAAATGTTCCACGAAATTAAAATAGAGAATTTTCTATGATTTACATAGTGTTTTTATAGTTTTAAATAAGTCGTGCATAAATAATTTTTCAGGAAATTGACCAAAAATCGTTATGTAAATATATTAAAGAGATTGGGAATACATACTTATTTTTATTGGAAGTAAGTACACCGCGAAGACAATTCAAGATTTTATGGTAAATCACAGAAAGTTTTCAATTGCTAAGCATTTGTCAGATTTCTTTCACTCTACACAAAGCCAATTTGCATCGTTGTTATTCCCGGAAATATTCAGAGAAGAAATGTCATAGAAATGCACAGTACTTTCTCGCAATTGCGGTGAAAGAAAGGACACTACTGAATCCTAGTTTGGTGGGAATATTTTTTAGCCTTGATAGGCTCTGTAAGGAGCGATATTTTTCTATGGGAGAAAATTGATTGCTATCGCGTTTTCAATATTTTGTGCGGCAACAATGAGAGAATAATCTTTTCAGTCATTGAAAATAAATAATTTTCAGACATTTTACGATATTTCATAGGATACTAAGTTATTTTAATGACTATTTTAAGGGATTTTACGATATTTTATTGGATATTTTTTTCAGAGATTTAATGAGGTATTGAGATAATGAAAATGAGAGATACTGAAAATAATGTTAAGGAATTTAAAAGAGTTTTACAAATTTTATTGAGATTTTAGTGATATTAAGTGATTTCACTCTATTTCAAGGAATTTTATGAAATTTTAAGAGTATTGTTGAGATTCATTGAACTTTCAAGTATTTAACGAGATTTTATGGAATTTTGAATAACTTGAAAAGATTTATTGAGACTTCATGGACTTTTGAGTAATTTTAAGGAATCTCATGTGATTTTACGAATCTTAAAGGAATTGCATAATATTTTATAGAATTTTAAATAATTCTAAGGGATATAAAAATAGATTGTGGAATTTTAAGGAATATGAAGGAATATGATGTGAATTTATAAAATGTACAGGAATTTCACCAGATTTTTAATTTTAGTGGATTTTATGACATTTTATGGGATTTTAAACAATTTAAAGGAATTTTACGATCTTTTATGGGATATTAAATAATTTAAAGGATTTTGAAGGAATCTCAAGTGATTTTATGAAACTTAAAGGAATTTCATAAGATTTTATAGAATTTTAAGGGATTTTATGATATTTTATGGGATATTAAGCAATTTAAAGGATTTTGAAGGGACTCAAGGGATTTCATGAAATTTCAGTTAACTTTCAGGAATTTTAAGAGTTTTAATGATATTATTTCATAGTATTTTGAGTAAGTTTAAGGGATATAAAAAAAATATCAAGTAATTTTACGAAATTTAAAGGATTTTAACCAGATTTTAAAGGATGTTAAAGGGATTTTAAGATATTGTACATGATATTAAGTAAATTAAAATATTTTTAAGGGTTTTAAGCGATTTTACGAGATCTTATAAGATATTAAGTAATTTTAAGGATTTTGAAGGATATTAAACGTATTTTAAAGAATTTTCCGAAACTTATGGAAATTCCTGAAATTAGACAAGGAATTACAAGTTTCTATATTTCAAAAATTATTTTCTCAATTATTTTGTATACTAGCAAAAGGTGTGCAGAAACGAGAAATTAGTATAATCATAATTGCTAGTATTGTCAAAATTTTAAAGAATTTCAAGAGATTTGATTATAATTCTAAAAAATGACAGACTTGAAACAATCTTAATCAGAAAAAAAGGACGAGGAAGTTGATCGTCTTGGTTGATCAAATTCGCTAAACTAATCTCTGAATATTACAGGGAAGCCCTGGAGCAACTAACTGCTTGTCTCTTCGATCTCTGCGGCTGAGTATCGTTTTTCCCAGGAAACTTGATAAAAATCCGAGGAGGCTGATAAACTAGCCCTAAGGTGTTCTCTATTCTGGCACTGGGATCTTATTTCCCAGCATCAGGGATCGTCGCGTCGGCGAACGTCAAAGTGCTCATGATAATACTCACCATTTGCGAGGGCGGTCGACTAGGGTAAGCCATGTGCGGAAGGATAGGCATGGCGCCGTACCCAGGAGCTGCTAGAGGAAGAGTCCCGGCTGGTACGAAGCCGGCGGGGGACTTTCCAGGTGGATGCATTCCATAAGGATGCTGAAAGGATGAAAAGGAGATGAGAATGAAATCGTGAGATCATTACGCGGCCATTTTCCAGAGTCAATAGTGGTCGTCCTCGAAATTCCTAAATGTAGGCATCCCATCGCCTGAGGCTGTCTATGAGAGTTAAGTTTCTCTCTGCGATTCGAGCGGGAAGGGAAACGTATCTCGTGCCCGCTGAACTTTCTATCGTGTCACTGACTTATGTATCCCTTCCTCCCATTGAGTCGCGACGAATTAAGAGGTCAAGACTCAAGAGACAAGATTCTCCAAGATTCGTGATACAAAACAAGAAAACAACTGCACCAAATAGAAATAATCGCTGCCAGAGAAAGAATATAAGAGAAGACACTTATTGACCATTTACCTGAATTATAGGGTGCATTGGCATTACCGGCTGCACCACGTAGATCGGCTGATGGTTCTTGGGCACGTGGTTCTGTGCAATCACCCATTGGTGAACCATGTTGCGGGTCTTGAGTCTTCCTTCGCCTTCATCGTCGGGGTTGGACCTCAGACAGCCACAGAGCTTGGGAGTCAGGGTCACGCAAATGTACCCGGATACCAGAAGTTCAGCTACACTCGCGATCAGCAACCCGATGCTCGCCAGAAGTCCGGACCATCCATCCTCGACCTCAACAACGTGGTCGTTCTCTCCCTGGTGGGGAAAACCAAAGTTTTTCGTCATTACGTTAATAGAAAGAGTCTCATTATTCAAAGATAATCATTTTCAGCTTATATGGTGTAGAAATTGAAACCAGAGTCGTGGTCTAAAGCTTGTGGTAATTTTATTACTATAGCTTATTTTATGAAAATGGAAATTAATTAATTGCATGGACGCCTCTAAATATTTTTTTTTAAAGTTTGCCATTTGATAAAACTAGAATTTCATAATCGCGCCTTTGTGAATAATTTATTATTATTATTATTTTTACAAATTTTATATTTTCATATATCTTTTACAGGATGGTTACATGTCAGGAGTCACATTGCTAGACGAGTTAAGGCTGAACTGAGTCAAAATGCTGGTAAGATTTGGTCTTACCTAAGAGAGAGGAGGTGGGAGTTAATTCAAAAAATTTACGTAACATTTAGGCATCGAAATCCTTTAAAAAATTTTCAAATCCAGGATGACCACATGTCAGGAAATGTGAGTAGTTGTCAGGGAAAATAGAAATTAACATTTATGCTAACTATGTTATTTTTGTCGTATTGCTTATATATAGATTTTATAATTTATTTAACAGGTTTTAAAAACTTTCCAAGGATTTCAAAAGATTATAGAGAATTTACAGGCATTCTTTGAAATTCTTTGAGTTTTTAATAATTCCAAGAGATTTTCAATAACTTTAAAAGATTTCTAGGAATTTTAAAGGACTTCATGGAATTTTAAGAGATTTTTAAGAAAGTTTGGGAAACTCCAAGAATTTTCAGAAATTTTGATTTTTCTAAAGTGTTTTTACGAGATTTGATTGAAATTTTAAAGAATCTCACAAGATTTTTGTGATTTATAAAAGATTTTGTAGAATTTTATGAAATTTCAAGAGGTTTTCAAGCATTTTAAGAAGCTTGTAAAAATTGAAAGAGATTTTGACATTTTTAAAATGATTTTAAGGAATTTTAATATTCCTCATAGATATTTCAAAAATTTTAAAACTTATTTTTGATCTTTAATAGAATTTGTGAAATTGTAAAGGGTTTCCTGGGATTTTAAAGAATTTATGAGATTTGATGGTATTTCAAATATTTCAATGGAATTTAAAGATATTTCTATAGGAATTTCAAAAAGTTTCAGTGAATTTTAAGGAATTTTAAAAGAATTAGTGAAAAATTAAGGGATTTCGTAAAATTTTGTGTTTCTTGGAAAATCAAGAAATTATAATAGGAATTAAAAGAGATTATTTGCAAGGTTTTCGTGAAGATTTTTTCGAATTTTAAGGGATTTGAAGTAATTTTAAATTTCAAAAGATTTAGAGTGATATTATACGAAATTTAAATATCATTATTATTTAATTTTTTTTTCGCATTTTTAATACTTTCATGTCAGGTTTTGTCTGAAAATCAGGGAAAAAGTCAGGGAAATTAAAAAATTGAAAAATTGAATCTTGTGGCCACCCTGTTTTAAAAATTCAAAGAAATTTTAAAAGATTTAGAAGAAAATAAATTCAAAAATATTTTGAGTTATTTCTAAATATTTCAACAAATTTCAGAAGATCTCAAATCTTTAATATTTTATTTATTTCACATTTTAAATATTTTGAAATTTGGAGTAATTTTAAGAGAACTCAAAAGAATTTCATGATTTTAAGAAGATTTTGTAGAATTTCATATTACTATAATAATTTTAAGAAATTTCAAGAGTTATCTATGATTTTTAAAAGATTCTATGAAATTTTTAAGGATTTCATGGAATTGATGATGAGATTTAGATTTTAAATATTCTCGTGGATTCTTTTATATTTTTTCAAACCTTGTAAATTAAAAAAAATTTTTTTTTAAACTTCTAACTGTAAAATTTCTAACTGTAAAATTTAATTAAATTTCTGTAAATTCTTAATTATTAAAATTAAGTTAAAAATTATTTTTCACAAAAACTGAAAAATCTGTTTCTTGCCTCTTTGCTTTCTATTTTTTAATCGTTTTTTTTTTCAACTACTAACATACATTTAAAGCATGTTATTTCCGAACGTATAAATTGAATTAAAATTATGTTTTCAATCAAAACGTGATATTTCCATCACTATGTGGCAATCAAAGTCTGTTTTTTTTTTAAATCAGAGTGAATGGAAAACTTAATTATATCTGAGTGTGGTGAATCCAATCAGACATTTATCCAAAAAACGTCACTCTATTACTCGATTGTAGATTAAAATTGAGAACATTGCCTCTTACTGTTTCAAAGAGATTGACATTTTGTTTCACTGTATTAATGTCCATATATCTTGAATATTTATTAAAAATAGTAGAATGACACTTTATCTGTAAGATTATGACCTATCTACAGCAAATTAAAAATCCTTGAATTTACTCTATTCTGAAAATTTCAGAACATTTAAAATTCCTCAAAATTCCTTAGCTTCAAAAATTCTCTTAAAATTTCATGAATTCCGTTAAAATTCCGCGAAATATCCTGAAATACCTTAAAATCCTAAAAATCTTGAGAACTTCATAAAAATCACTTGAAAATGGTAAAAATTAAATAAATAATTTAATATCTGCTAGTATGTTTAAATTTTAATGAAAATTGTATTTTTTCAGGTAAGAGGTTCCCAAGTATTTTAAAATTCCAGGCAACGCGAATAGGTAAATTTCTGCTAGTAACAGATATATTATATATGGAAATCAAAATGAAATGTGGCTTATCACGATGCGCAGTAATTAATAATATTCGCACGAGTAAATGAAATGATTATATGTGCAAGATTGAAAGTTTAAAGAAAACACACGTAGCAGCTAATAAACACTGAATAAATCGCAGCATTAATAAAATTAGAAGCGATTTTCATATATCACTTATTATATGAGTATGAACATTAAATTCTTGACGCGTGCGAGTTTAGAAAAGCACGAGATGTGTGTAGTGGTCAAGATCGAGAGTGTATCGGTATTTTTAATTAATGAGAGGCCTCTCGTTTGTTAATTAACGGAGCAATTAACGCCGATGACCTCGTTTCGTGCGAGCCACTAAGTCTCGGTCTCGAAACGATCGGCAATTCGTTGACTTTTGGCGAGGAGGCTGGAGCTACTTATAATGAGCCGAAGAAATCGTTTGGCTTGCAGAGAAAGTTCAATGCCAAGGCTAATGCGGTCAGGGAACAACGTGAAATTTTTTTAACAAGTCTCTCTCCCATTCGATACATTTAACTATAATTTGCACCTATAAATTCAAATTTACTCTCTAAAATCTCTGATTCGGGTGTGGCAGTTTGAAATCTTGATAGTGATCTCATAGATAAGATAATATTATTTTTAAATATTCTAGAAGCTAATAAGTGAAAGAAAAAGAAAATAACATAGTCATAAGAGGTTTCTAAGAACTTTAAGAGATTCCACTGAATTTTAAGCGATTTCGAAGGTTTTCGTAAAATTTTAAGTAACTTGAAAAGGTTTCTGGGTGTTTTAAGAGATTTTAAGGGATTTTTAATCCTTAAAGTTTTTAAATCCCTTAAGTTTCGCGGGATTTTAAGATATTTCAAAAGGTTTCAAAGAATTTTAAGGAGCTTTAAAGAATTTTATAATTTTTAGGGTTTCATGGAATGTAACGAGATTTCTATAATAATTTAAATGGATTTTAAAGGACTTAAAGGGACTTTAAATGGTATAGTAGAATTTCAAGAATTTCAAGAAATTTCTGATGGGAATATTAAGAGGTTTTCACGAATTTAAAAAGATTTCAAGAGGTTTTTATGAATTTGTAGAAATTTTTGAGAATTTTAACTTTTGATTTCAAGAGATTTATAATTTTAATGGTTTTTGCGGATTTTTAAGGGATTTCAACAGGTTTCTGGTAATTTTAACAAATCTTAACAAATGTTAAGCAATTTCGAAGGTTTTCATGAAATTTTAAGTGATTTGAAAAGGACTTTAAAAAATTTACGAGATTTTCAATCTTATGAAGTTTTGAGGAATTTTAAGAAATTTCAAAGTGTTTCAGAGAATTTTAAGGATTTCATGAAATTTAATAAGATTTAAATAATTTCAATAGATTTTAAAGGACGTCAAGGGAATTTAAATATTATCGTATAATTTAAAGAATTTCAAGAAGTTTCTGATAATAATATTAAGAGGTTTTCACGGCTTTTAAAAGATTTTAAGTTAGTTCTATGAGTTTCAGAGTATTTTATGGGGTTTAAAAGATTTTAAAGTTGTCAGGTAATTTTATTGATTTATTGATTTATTGATTTGGAATTTCTTAACACTTAAAATCTTTTAAAATCTTTAGAAATCGTATCGAATTCTATGAAATCCTTAAAAATTCTAAAAAATCTTCTAAATTTAGAATTTAGATTTTAAATGTTAAGAAATTCCAAGAGGTTTTTATGAACTTTAGAGAATTTTGTGAATTTTAACTAGGATTTCAAGAAATTTATTATTTAATCGATTTAGTGAATTTTTAAGGGATTTCAAGAGGTTTTGAGAAGTTATAAGAAATCTAAACGAACGTTGAGGTATTTCGAAGGTATTTCTGAATTTTTTTTGGATTCTAAAAGTATTTTAAGGTATTTCATATAGACTTTAAGTTTTAGGGGTTTTTAAGAAATTTAAGGGATTTTAAGACACATTAAGGGACTGCTAACCTTCGACGATTGAATTTCGATATAAAGGCGATTAATTTCTACTTAAACGCCTACTGTTATACCGTTTAAATTATAGACCGTTATGCGATCTCACCATATTGATGGTGGCCAATTTTATCAACAAAAACAGGCTTCGTGATTCAGAGATCTTTGATATCTTCCGTTCATTAATTTTTAGATTGTCTTATTAAATGTGATTTTATATTTATTATTTCTAAATGTAATCTCACGTCAATCTTTATTTTAATACGAATACGTCTATATTAAATTTATTATTCAATCTTTTATGCCTAAATTCTGAAGTAAATTAGAATTAGACATTAAATTTAATTGATTTCGTTAACTTCATATCACAACACCAAGATAAAATCTCCACGCGTCCAATTTGTTAAAAAGACCTTATAACAAAATTGCATATCATCATCCATATTATATATATATATATATGGATTTCAAGAGTAATGAGTTTTCGAGTATTTTATGGGGTTTAAACGATTTTAAAGTTGTCAGGTAATAGAAATTCTTTATTAATTAAATTTAACTTTAATTTAAATTTAATTTTCTTTATTAATTTAATTTAATTTAATTTATGAAATTCTTTACCACTTTAATTTTTATTGCTGGTAAACGAAGTTGAAGAAGAGCGAAAAAGGCGCATTGAGAGAAATAGAGCGAATAGAAAATGAGGTGATGGAAGCGGGGCAGGAAAAAGGAGCAATTTAGCAAAATAACAAGAAGAAGGAAGTCCAGTAACGGTGAGTCTGATATAGTTGGAGAACATAGATATTATGCATGAAACTTACTGGAACAGCGAGTAGAGTGAATTCTGTGGATCTTTGTGAATCCCTGACCACTGCCGTTAAGGCTGTAATTGCGGACATGTTCGACAAAGCCAGAGCAACCAAACTCGACGCGAGATGGGCGGTTGAAAATCCAGAAGCTGATCTGCTTGCGAGGGTTGCAAGAACCCCCAGAGCTCCTGATACCAAGGCTCCAGCTCCAGTCCAAAGTCCGGCTCCTGTACTGCCTAAAGCAGCTCCATGTACCAAGACAAGAATTCCAAAAACGACTAGGACGACTCCTAAAATTGGACAAAAGATATTTCAAAAGATTATTTAGGGGGAAAAAGAGAGATTCAATAGTTAAGGTCGTTGGACCCAATTATAGATAAATATAATCTCTGTATCCCTGTATATAAGCTCTGTATCCCTGATCTTTTTTCAAATATAAAACTGCATACAGAGCGAAAAAATATTTAATTTCGATATGTTTTGTATAAAGCGAAGAATTCAAAATCTGAGTTCAAAATTCAATATTTTCATTTTAATTTAAAAATATTTGAATAAGATATTTTCTCGTTCTGTACGCATAATTCTAGTTAAAAGTTGATTAATGCTACAGAGGGAAAACATTCCAAATTTAATATTTGGTGAGTAAAATGAAGAAATCGAACTTTTAGATTAAAACTTGGCTTCAACACCCTTAATAACAAATCTGATTAAAAGAGTCGAATTACAGGGATGCCAGTTTGTCCCCTTCTTTTCTTAATCTAATTTTTTCCCCTTTTCCTCTTAAATTTGTAAAATCACCTTAAAACCCTAAAATCGAGCATTTTGACCCAATTTTCCCCTTTCTTTCCATTTTTTTCACAAAATTTAAATTCATTTTTGTAAAAATTATCACATACTTTTACTTTCAAAAAAGAATCTAGAAAAAAAGTAAATTAATTAGGTCTGCTATATCAAGAAAAAAAAGGAAACTGTTGATTAGAAAAGGTCGTTTTGGTGCAATTGAAATTTTTTTTAAATATCAATTTGCAGAAGTGATATATTAAAAGTTCCTAATAATAAAATACAAATTATCATACAAAATATTGTATTTATAAATGTATTTTCACTTCGCTTACAATATCAAAAATTCCCTTTTTTTAAAAAAATACCACTTTTTCCTAAAATTTAACTATACTGAACCGCTGGCATTCCTGGAATTATCAGGATAGCCAATAGATCGGAAATCATAGAAATCACTAGTTTTTTCTTTGCCTAGAAACTTTTTAAATTCTTGACAGAAATATTTATCCATTTTGAATAATTCAGTATTAATAAATATTACATAATAAATTATATTAAATTATAATATTATTTAATTATATTAAATTGTAGTATTAAATTATAAATATTATTTAATATTATGGGTTGAAATGGTTTAATTTTGGGTTCCGAAGACTTTAAATTTATTGTTTAGTTTAGCAAGCTTTACTCTCTCAATCTGAATTAATTAAATCTTACTAATTAATAGTAGTTTATTAATAATTCAAATAGTGCGAAGTCGTTTACTCTAAATTTTATGAAATTCCTTAAAATTCCACGAAATCTGGTAAAATTTCTCAACATTTTTGGAAATTCTCTTAATTCCCCGGCAAATACTTTAAAATTTGACAAAACCCGTTAAAATTTCATAGAATAATTTAAAATTCTTTATAACTCTTTAAAAAATAAACTAAAGGAAATCTAGAATCTAAGGAATTTAAAATTTTCTGATACGTGTTATATAAACTATAAAATTTGGTATACAATATGACAAAAATTATATAGTTATTTATCCAATAGTAGTAGACAAATAAAAGGCTACTATTATTGCATAATTAAATTATGCAAATTCTTACTAATTCAGAATAAATTATGAATAAATTATAAAATTTAATACAATTTAATAAAACCCCCAAGTTATCCAAAAGTTTGAAAACTCGTGAAAACCTTTAAATTAAAGTTTTCAAAATCGGATAGAATTTTAAAGCTATTTTCTATTTTTATTTAAAAATATATATTTAAATCCTTTAATTTTTTTAAAAAGCCATTAGGATAAGAGAAATTCAGTTTCTCGCCTGAAAATTTCCTTTTACTTTCTAAGCTATCATTTTTCACTTTTCCTTCACTGGTACCTTTAATTCAAAATTTGTCAAGTTTCATCGTCATTTTTTAAACCTGTATCTTAACTTCCAGTTTTTAAACCTTAATATGTAAAGTTGAAATTACTTTCTCAATAACTGAATTAATTTTTAATGAATCTAGAGGTCACATTCCATTAGCATACTAATGCGATAAGATATTCCATTAAAACGAAAGTAATTAAGCTTTCCCTAAAAGTGTGTTAATTTTCTTTCCCTCAAGTTTAAATAAAATATTGGTTTCATATTCTAAACACTTCCAAATTTTTATGAAATTTGAACCAGATGAGATTTTTTCATATATATTCAGAAATAGTTTGTAAATTAAAATTTATTTCTTATTTGTATTAACGAATGCGTAAAAACAACTTAAACTTTAAACATTGCTTAAGCGCCTCAAGGAAAAATTTTATCACTCTTATAATTTTTGTTTATAATCTATAATAAAAATTCAAACACAGCACTGTTTGTCAATATAAAACTATTATATGGATATATGTAAATGAAAAAAATTATAATTTAATATTTAATATTTATTAATACTGAATTGTTTAAAATAGATAAATATTTGAGTCAATAATTTAAAAAGTTTCTAGAAAAAAAAAAAAAAAACTGGTGATTTCTATGATTTCCGATCTATTGGCTATCCTGATAATTCCAGGGATGCCAACGTTCAATTTTAGGAAAAAGGGGAATTTTTTTCAACAAAAGGGGATTTTTTATAGTGTAAGCGAAGTAAAAATACATTAATAAAATTATAGCTACTAAAATAATGTTTAAATACACCTTTTTTATTTTTACAATTTTTACCATATTTAAAAATTTGTATTATTTAACCGTTCTAAATATACAGAATTAGCAAGTGTCAATGGTGCTGTAAATGTCGACTTAGTTAATTAGAAGCTACTTGAAACACAATGGGACATTATTTACTCATAGCTCTTAAATATCAGTGGGTGCATTTTCTATGGAAGAGAGCCACTTGCGTTTATTATTTTTATCCTCACGGCCTTTCACTACGTTTTTCAACCTTATACAAGAATAAGATACTAGCCGTGGGATATATTCATTATAAAACTCTAGGGACTTTAAATACAATAATTCACAATTTTTATTCAAGCAGTTAAAAAATGTTGGCATTTATGAAATGTGCTTTTTATGTGCAATCCATTAGTAATAGTTTGACTAATTTCATTGAAATAATATCGTGGTATTTAAATAAAATTCTTATTTGAGGATTAATACCTTAACGGTATTTTTTTCTGCCTGCCATTCCTACATTTATTGAATTGAATTGAAAATGTCTAAACTTAAAGTGCACAAAGAAAATTACTGATTCGAATGATTTCAGAATTCTTTTCCACTTTTTGCACTAGTGCTTCGAGTCTCTGGCTCATGTTAAAAAATTCACACTCGTTGACAATTTCCTGTTTAGCACACTTGTATCAAAAATAGCTATTTTCAATTATAATTACACTTAACTACATATTATCTAATTTTTTATAGAAAGTTGGAGTTCTTACCAAGAAGCAATTGCCCGCAAGACGTAAACATGAGGATATTGGTGTCATCCTTGGCCTCTGCTCTTCGTTGTCTCTGCTGCTGCTCTTGAAGATGCTGTGAAGGATGAGGATGATGTTGATGTCTCTGCTTCTCGGAAATGAGAACATCTTTCGAGTGTTTTGACTCCATACAGCTTTCAGCTTTCGAGTCCTTGGAGTCCTTCGACACCCTTGTGATATTTGTCTCTTTAGATGATTTAGACACTTTAGAGTCCTTCGAATTGCTCGAATTTGTGGAGTCTTGACTCCTAACTGTAGCGTCAGGCCCGATCGCAGGTTGGTCCTCCATTCTTTCAATTATTAATTATAGAGATAATTAGAGTAATTATTCTTCTCATTTCAGGATTGTTTGATCGTTTAAATGATCACTGTCGTGATTAAACCATTTATTGTTGAAACGATTAGCTTGGCACGATATCATCAGACTGAGCCTATTTTCTGTAGTCTATAATTTCGTTAGGGTCTGTGATTCCTCATAATAGTCGGTCAACAGCTGGCTTGTGCTGTTCGCTGAGTCTCAGTGATCTGTAAATTCAGGAAATAATGCGTTTGTACAACGACGCGCGAAATAAAACAAGATTGTTAGTGCTAGGTCGACGCAGGTAGCGTAATTAATCATTTCGCAAAAATTCAAGTTCTTAATTAGCTCCTTATTCCGGTTGAGGGAAAAAAAAGAAATAAAAAAAGAAAAAAAAATTCTACCACTAAGTTGGATTTAGTACAGCTGTTAAATTTTAATTAGCATCTTCTATAAATTAATTCTGGCCTCTGCCTTTATTATTAGTTTTTGAAAAATTATAAAAAGTGAATTGCAAAATTCTCATAAAAATAATTTATCTTCATAAATATTTTTATAGCCACTTTTATCAGTGTAGAAAATGTCAATCATGACAGTTAGCGAGAAGGCACTTCTTTAATAATTTATAGTGAGAGTTTTTTATTTAAATACATATGTAAAGACAAATACCATGAAAGTGAAAATTGAATTAGAATCTGTTGGAAAATTACTCTCAGAATCAGTTATGAAAGAAGAGAATGTCTAAAGAAGTATTAAGGGCATGTGGTAATTACCATAAGAAAAAAATTTTGTTTCGCCAATTTTATGATCATAATAATAAATATTTTTTTACTGAAACAAGGCCTTTTATCTCTGCCTGTACAAAACAGAGTTAAATGGTCTAGTTTTGGTAAAAAATACTTATTGTTACGAAGAATTTATATTTACATAAAGTGAATAATTAACACTGCTTTATTCTTTTTATTTCTAACTATTTATTATTTTTTTTTACTCGAGAATTTCTCTTCAATAAAAATGCAATGAAGTTTTACTCGTGATTTTATGTGGGTTTGTAGCAAAAAGAAAAGAGAACACAATCACCTGTTTATTTATGGAAATCTTACTTATATTACTTTATACTTTCTACGATTTTAGACACTTGTCGCGATTCACACGTGAATTATTATCCATAATATGAAACTGGTTTGACACAAACTCGTATAAACTTACATTTATATCATGTGTTTATATATTATATGATAATATATGTTTATAAAAAGAAGTTTCACTAAGTTGAATTAAGGGGTTATTAGTACCAAAGTTTTCTCCTTTTTTATTAAGAATTTTTTTTTTAAATACAATTTATATTACAGATTTTCACTTTTCAAATATGAATATAAATATAAAATAGAATTACAAAAAATTTTGTTTTTTTATTTTTAATGATAAATCCGGTTGGTATGGATAAATCCGGTAGTTACCCATTTTAAAAACTGGTTACCATGATTCAGAAAAAAATATTCGACGATCCGGTTAAAATTTGGATATTTTATTCTATACATATGTCTTTATTCCATGAACTAGAATCATAATTGTTGATTAATATTTATAAATCTCATTGTTTTTTGTGTTTCAGAGCCTCCAAACTTGAGCATTTGTAATATAAATTTTAATTTGAAAAAAAAAATTCTTAAAGAAAAGGTAAAACTTTGGTACTGTCTACTTAAAGTAACCCATAATGATTAAAAAAAGTAATTCCTTCTAGGCTTCATACGTAATAAATTTCTATGACAGGGTTGCCACAGGATTCAAATTTTCAATTTTCCTGATATTTCCATAACTTTCAGACAAATCTCCTGAACAGAAAAGTATTAAAAATGTATAAATTTTCAATAATAATACTATTGAAATTGTTCAAAAATTTCGTATATCAGTTTAAATCTTTTGAAATTTAAAATCACTTCACAACATTTAACATTCATAAAAATCTTTTGAATTTAAAAAAACTTTTGAAAAGATCTCTTAAAATTCAATGAAATTTCTTGAAATTCCTAGAAGCATCTTAAAATTCCACAAAATCCCTTCAAATTTGTTAATATTTCATGAGATCCCTTCAACTTTCACGAATCTTTTTAAAATTCCTTAAAATCCTTTAGAATACTTTAAATTCCACGAAAAACTCAAAAATCTTTTAAAATTCCCAAAAATCTCTTTCCTGTAAACCTTCAAAATTCCATAAAACATTTTCAGAATCTCTTGAAATATTTTTAAATCCCACTACAATATTTAAAAGTCCATGAAATCCTTTATAATTATTTTACAAAATGATTTAAAAATCATAAAAAGCTCGTGAAATTCTCTAAAATTCCCTTAAGTTCATGATTAAAATCTCTAAAAAAATTCTTGAAATAAAAAATCTCACAAAATTTTTTAAAAATCAAAAATTACTTGACATTTTTTTAAATTCTATGAGAACTATTGAAATTCATTAAAATCATTTTAAAAATGTCAAAATAACTTACAATTTTTATGAAACTTTTTGAAAGCCTCTTGAAATTCCTTAAACTTTTACAAAATCTGTTATAAATCATAAAAATTTTGTGAAATCCTTTAAAATTCCATGAGGAAAATTTGAATTCTTTAAAATCACTTTAAAATAATTAAAATTTCCTAAAAACCTCTGAAAATTTTTATTTTGTATTTCTATTTTCCCTAACAACTACTCCCATTTTCCTGACTTTTTTTTCCTGATATTTCCTTGACTTCCCTGACATGTGGCCACCCTGTATAAAAAAATCTAATAAATATACGTTTGAAATATTTTTCAATTAAATAGAATCCTAAATTGAAACGTTTCTTATTAATGGCAGGAAAAATACGATAAAATTTATTAAACCACTTAAAAAAAGATCGAGACCCCTTTCGCTTTTCAATTAAATTCACTTTTTCTCATTTGCATATTTTTTCCTCCTACAAGTTCACTGATTAAAGTTTCTCTCTTCGACTTCTGTCATCATTTGATTATAGTCTTCACAGAGTCAAGATTTCCGTCTTGAGTACTTCCGCTCATCATATAGAGTAACGATGAATTAACTGCATATTTTCAAAGGCAGCCAGTGAATGAGTCTCATAACTTCTTAATGAAAATTAATCAGGATTTTTCCTACGGGTTCTTTGCCTCTATGAGCAACGTACCAGTTCAATGAATCTCTGTAGGTGTTTCCTTTTCCGGGTCACATGTTTCCTTGTACCAAAAACACTTCACCATAGAACGTAACTTAATCTAATCCCGGGGATATAGGAGAGCTTAAAAAAAAAAAAGCGAAACGAAAACCGAACTAATGTGGAAATCTTAGAATGTACCGCGGGTCAAGTGACTGGTTGTGTGTCTGGTCAGTGACTGGCATGTTGTACAGGTTGCAGTTACCTCCCTCTCTCTTTCTCTTTGATTATTTCCCTCTCCTAAGATATATAACATACTCTCTCGTAGATTCTGTTGCTCTTTCTATTTTATATTTTGCTCCTTAGTGTCGTACTGTCTTCAGTTCAGTCTTCCAACTCTTCTATTATTCTTTACCCTTTACACGTTTTACAAGTTCTTCTTCTGTCCACAGTTTTCCATTTTTTTCTTCTGACTGACGTTGCCAGCTGCTTCTGCCATTTTTCTTCAGAATGGAATCTAAATTGTTATGCTTTTACTATGGAACTATGGAAGATTGGAGGCTTTAATAGCAAATATAAAGGTGGTTTAGAGGAAAGGTTGCAGTATAAAAAGAGCTAGGAAGAGGAATATAAGATGAGGGTCGTTCTACCCTGTTGGAAGTAAAAATATAGAAAGTTTATCTATTTGAATCTTTTTCAATCTTCAGGATTCACGCTAATCTTTCTTTATTCTCCGTCTATCCACACCAATCTTTTTCTATCCCTTTCGCAATCTTTTGCAGCGCCTATCTTTTTTGCAATCCCCACTTTCCTATCCATGTCTATTCCTGGTCTAATCATTTGAATCCTTGCTTATCTCTTTTACACGCTTATCCTTATCAATCTCTACTAATTTATCCATATTTATCCTTGTATAATCATTTCAATCTTTGTCTATCTTTTCTTGAGCCTCTAGCAAGTCTCCATTTAAATCTTTAATATTATTATCCATCTCTATACTTTTGTCGTCTTTTCAATCCTTTCCTATCTCTCTTGAAGTGTATTACCAGGTCTATTCTTTTCAATCATATTTCTATCCATCCCTGCTGGAAGAAAAGTTATCAAAAGTGAGATAGAAGTTTGCGAATAGAAAGAGATAATAGTTTTCTATCTCTTCCAAGTATCCATTTTGCATTCTCAAAACGCTACCGTTTCTTTTCTCATTCCTGGAATATTTTGCCATAGTTGTAACTTCGTTCTCTGGAAAAGAAGGAAAAGAATTCAAAGTTAAGGAGTTATAAAAAAAAGACTGAAACAATCTTAGAAGAAAATTTTCACTAGCATCAGCATCACCATCATTATCATCATCATCATCATCATCATCATCATCACTGGTTAAAATAATCGTTCTGTTTGAAATAGTGTAATCATTTTTAATCCTGTGCGAGATTCTATAGACACGAGAAGCTATATACACGAGGAATTCACTCTTTTCACCCGCCGCATTCTTGGTTTATACTTTTTCCTGTTCTTTTGGGTCTATAATATAATTGCATTATACCGATGTACTTAAAATTGTTGGTAGAGGTTCGCCGGCAATGATGATTATAAAGAGAGCTAGGTTTAAATGCAGTGAAAATGGAGTTTGTACTTTTTATGAAGATAACTTGGAACTGCTGTGAATAAAATGATACAGTGGTCTTTGAATAAGATTTCAATTGAATATTGAAATTCTTTTGTTGATAAATATTTATTCTAAGCTATAAGCAGAAATTTACTCGGTGTTTTTCAGGATTTTAAGAAATTTCCAATGATAAGAAATTTCAATGGATTTCAATAGAATTTAAAAGTGTTTAAGAATATTAAAGATATATCAATACATCTTATAGAATAATTTAAAGAAATTTCAAGAGCTTTTAAGAGATTCAGAGAAGATTTACAGGGTTTTCAAAGATTTCAAGAGATTTTAAAGGATTTCAAAAAATTTCAAAAAAATTCATAAAATAGAAATTTTATTCCTTTCTATCTCCACTTCAATCCACATTCACGCTTATCTCTTTGAATTTTCTCTTTTCTATCCCTTTCTATCTCTTGTCTATCTCCTCCTATTTCCTTCTATCACCATCTCAATGCACATCAAGTCCTATCTCTTTCAATCTCCACTTCTCTATCTCTTTCTGCATTATGTCTATCCCCAGCTATCTCTCTCTATCTCCTTGACATTCGCCGTTTTCTCCTCTTTCTTATAATCCCCATTTCTCTATCTTCTTTTATTACTGTATATGTCTGTCTATCTCTTTTCATTTTATTTATCTATTTTAATCTTCAGTTCAGATAGGTGGAGATAAACTAAGAGATAGAAAGTGATAGACATTACAAAAAATAAAGACAGATTGAGGGATATATATATATATATATATATATATATATAT
>UCOH01004767.1:0-47736 GCA_900474275.1 Synergus japonicus | reverse complement strand
ACCCTAAGAACTGCCTACAAAAGTTTCATATATATATATATATATATATATATTAACCCTCTTTATGCAAATTTTACGATTTTCTTTGAATCTTTATACGCACTCTGAGGGGGCTCTTACTTGCGAAATAGAAAATTGAAAAAATAGACAAGATAATTTAAATAAATTAGATCTCGTTCCAGTAAGAGAAGGGAATGAACAATCTGAAACGGACCGTCCCTGCGTTTGCAGCAGTTCATTCACACGTTCGTGATCTTGCTAAATATATAATATGGCGATGGTCCCCATCCCCACTACACCTCAATGCCCCCTAATCTAACGCCCCTGTTATTATACGTAGTCCTCCCTCATCCCCCCACCTTTTCGTCCTTACGCCCACTTTGGTATGCGTGAGACCCAATTCACAAATTTTGACAACAAAATATATAAGTTCAAATTTCGATTAGATATATATATATATATATATACACGTGCGTGAATGCTTTAAACTTGAAAGTTTTATCAAAAATTATCAAAATCCTTTTTCAAATCATTATATTAATTCTCAAAGCTTATATAGTATTTCATAAATAAATTATCTATTCATATACTGAAAAAATCTAGTTGTTTATAAGAAAATTTCGGTATACGCGTAGTCACGACTTTATTTATATTTATGAATTTTATATTCTATTATTATATAATAAATAGGGAGAGGGCCATATGAGACGTGTTTATTTAAGAATATATAATCAATAAGTCACAGCTATACAATTAATAATACTCCCTATCTCGCTCTCTAATATATAAACTATATATAAACTATACTTTGCACCCCCAGCAATGGACCTCCTCATAATTTGTCCTTTAGAACCAATATCGAGAGTATAAATATTTTGCAAAATGAGTAAATAAGATTTTTTATTTTTGCTGTAACAAAACGTGTTTTCTATTATAGAGAATCCCCTAATTCTAAACTAAGCTTGAATCTCGCACGTTTATCTTCGTTAAAATAATATACGTATATATATATATATATAGTGCATGCAGTTTCTGGTGCGGCCCTTTAGTCGAAACCGGTTAAGGGTTCTTGTTCCACGAGAGATACTTTTTACTGATCCTCTTTTCCCCGGCAACAGATTGTCAAAATTTAGCGCAATGAACCGTGTCATATATTGCACGCCGCAATTTTACGGAAGCCGCCTGCACACTTCATACAAAAATAAAATTAACTTTCCTCCATGCACATCACGCATGCACTCATATACTTTAATTCTCTTTTTTTTTAAATTATTATTATATCTTTTTAACCATGCTCTGTTTTCGTTTACGACTTACTTTCACCCTTTTATTTTAATCAAAGCTATATAAATTTGTAACAGAGTTTTACATGCATTTTTATTTTTACTAACACTATAATATATGTTTCTATATATTCAACTCAAATGATATACGGGATTCATTTTTAACATAGTTAAATATCAATTTCGCGGTGTTTCAGAAAATATAAACTTTTTCTGAATGAGTCAACGCTGTCGAATTGATATCGCTGCACATTGTATTGGAATTAATGCGATATAGCAGTTAATATAATACGGTAATTGATTATTGGCGGTGTTTTATTTTATTAGTTTACGGGGTTTCTATCTGTGGGTGCGATTAAATCGATTCGAATGAGGTGCGCGAATGTCGTAAACGTATTCTCTCAATGTCTAATCGGTCAATTCGGAATGGGTCCTTATCCCGGCTTTGGGCCACGAGAGCCACGAGGAGAGCCTGCAGAGGCCATTAAACTGTCTACGAACGAAGAGGCAGGGGATTTTTACAACGCCCAGGCCTACCTACTCCCCCTTATACTCTTACTCTTATTCTTTTTGCTCCTCTTCTTGTTTCTTTCTTGTATAGGATCCTCCTTTTTTCTTTCCTCCGATCGCTCGACGACATTGGCGTCAAGTTAAAGGGACCACCTCCACATCGACCCTATTATGTTTTACGGAAAATATGCTTTGTTTTATAAGCGAAAAAAATTTTGCCTGAAACAAAAAGCCATTCACTTTTTGCATAGTCTGAAGAGAAGGACATTAAGAAAAAATCCTACAAATACCCGGAAAAATGAGAAATTCAACTAAAATGAAGAAATATACTTAGGGGGTCATTCACAAAATATTACCTGATATTTTTTATCCTTTGTTCGTGTTAAATTTCAGATCTCCCCTCTCCTCTTAACAATGGATTTCAACAGTATCAATTCAAAAGAGTTTAAGGGCACACTGTAAAACAAAATATATCCTCATTCAGCAAGTATCCCGCAGCATCTTCTTGCGATTATCGTATTTCATAATAACAGCTTTAAAATTTATAAATTAGCTAATGTGATGAGTAAAGGGCTTTAACTCAAAAATTGAAAGAAAAAAAAAAAAAAACAACTGATCCCGAAAATATGGAACATTACTTTAACACTTTTTTTTTTTCAGTTGTCTGGATGAGAAGAAAAATGATGACGAGCACCTTCAAGAATTCCAGAAATCGGCCAATGAACCAGATTCGTTCAGCTACTTGATGACACTAACCCGTAGATCCGAACTTGTGGGCTTTTTTATATGCATACCGCAAGCTCCTATCTACCGGTACATGTAGTCAGGCCGGCGTTAAGTTTTCGACAAATCTGCAAAAATCGCGACTACGTTCTACTTAGCTTCCTTGCGATACCAACATTCTCCAAGAATTAAATCAGATCAGTCTCGCTTTATCGATTATTACACTGGTCAGGCATTTATCTAAAGGTAAAACTACTTTCCCGAGATCCTTTTTCATAAAAAGTAGTTTCAGAACATCAGTGACTTTGATGAATGGCACAAGACTATAAAATCCAAGGCAACTTTTTCTTAATACTTAATTTTTATCGTTATTATATGTCCTTTAAGTTGTAACACATTTTTGAAACAACACGGAAAACATCTATTTTCTACTGTTACTTATCCAATCCCTATATCTTTCAGTCATTGTTTCTTTGCAACGTACCTTAGCATATATTTATTAATGCTATAAATGTAAAATTTAGAAATTTATTCTATAAATTTAGAAGTAACGTTGCAGAGAAAAAATTGTCGGTAAGGTAGGAATTGGGTAAGTAATATATAGCCTTAATTTAAGTCCGTTTTTAGACTGAAATCTAGCGTTAAGTCTAAAAATAAATTTAAAATAAGGTGTAACAAAACGAAGCTGTAACAAAAACTAAATTCTTTTAGTGTCTCCATGAAAGTTCTAGTTTAAAAGATTGGTCAAATTTCAAATTCAAATCAAGGAAACAAATTTTGAAAATTATAGTTTAAAGTTAAGGATAACATTGTACATCAATTTATCATGTTCGGCGACTATTTCTTACGATATATTTAGATTGAAATTTGCTTAGGTAAGATCAAAATTCCTGCGCGTTAAACTTTTGCTTACGTGTGCGTCATCGTAGACTTCCGCGACTTACAATCTGTAATCAGTTAGCAAAAATTCCCTCTGCACATTTCAAGAGTATTTTTAGTGTTTCGATTTAACTTAGAGTGTTTCATTATAATTTTATGTCAGGGGATGACCACTCGATTTTTCAGTGTTCAGTGCGTTCTATAAGATAAGGCAAACAGAAGAGATTTTTATTTTTCGTCTAAACTATTTATGTAACAATCTTTTTATGACAATTATTTATTTCAAGCGCATAAAAATAAATTTAGTTTCACCAACTTGACTCTCGTAATAATAAATATTTTTTACTAAAATTGGGTCATTTACCTCCGTTTAGTATATATAGGTAAATGGTCTAATTTTAATGAAAAATATTTATTATTGCAAAACTATATAGTTCATGCCGAAAATAATTTTACTCTTATGGTGAGTAAAATATGCCCTTAAATCTCTCAGTTTTCCATAATTAAAAAAATTAAGCTTATCAGCGATGCACTTCATTCTGAAAGTGAAAATATCGCCTGAATTCATTCGAGTACAAAACTAAAGTATAAGTTGAAGAGAAAAAACAGAAGAAAGAACATTAAAATGTGCCAAAAAAAAAAATAGCGGCGACGACTGGGTGAGGTAGACGGTTGTATCGATTTGAATGTTTGATTTCTGTACAACTAGCTACCTTTCCCGGTTGTCGGCGCCTCATCGTTGGACATCCGAAAACTGATACAACTTGGGACTTAGGTGGAGATTTTAAGATTAGAACATCTTAAAATCTAGACTTAATTAATCTAGACTAGTTTTAATTTAAGACATCAAAAATATAATCGATTTTATCAATGTTTGAGAAGTTTTAAATGTTCAATTGAACGAAATATTTTTTCCCAATTCTATTTTATCCAAAAATATTGTTTCAGCTAAAAATATAAAAATAAGCATTGTAAGTTTCTTTCATGCAGAATTATTTTCAATGTGCAAATGAATCAATATCTTAACACTGTTTCTAGTTTAAAATACAATCAATACGAGAATTCGTTCATTTGAATATTCAAAACTTTAATCATATTTTTATCAAGCGTCCGCATTATTTCTTGATAAAATCGAAGTTAACTCTGGACAGAATCCTCTATACACGAAGAAAAGAGTGTAAATATTCTAGAACATTCTGTATAATTAACAGATTTACAGATATTTTTGGTAAAATTGACTAAACTTTAATAACAAGTATATCAATTTTTAGAATTATTGAAAGGTCTGTCCACTGTAAGCTTTACAGAAAATTCTATTTATTTTTCTCTGTGTGGTCTGTTTCTGGCTTGTGATAGAAAACAAAAGTAAGAGAAAAAGAGATCAAGAAAACGGAAAGCTATATGTTTTGTGGATAATGTAAAAAAGGGAAATTGAATAAAAGTGGCTGACATCCCGAGCCAGTTGGACCAAAACGAGAGTCCACATGTCTATCAACGATTGGACTGTTGGGACAAGGCATACTTATTATTATCTTCGACGACAACCATTTACATAAAAATTGAGATAGGATCGGTTCCCTGAGACCCTAACTTGTGATATCTAAGTTATATCTCACAGGCTAGATTCTCTGGTATTGGCCTACTATCAGTCCTAACATCAGATTCAGAAAGAAAAGTTCGCCCTCACGAATGATTACCTCGGTTTCGCTGATCCATAAAGAGCAAAATCAAGCGAATTAAACTAAAACTTAATATTATATGAATTCAATGTAGTGTATTTGTTAGTCTTTACATTAAACGTTCAGATTCAAGTATTCTAACTTAATCTCACTGTCGTAAATATATGCAGATAGGTATACGGAGAAAAAAAAAGAGGATTTAAAATCGGTTTATTTCAAAATTTTCTGTATTTAAGAATAATAACTTTTTTTATTCATGAAATGTTAAGACTCATTTTTGTAATTTATCAAGTTAAAATATTTTATAATATATTAATACTATTTAATAATATATTTTCTACTTAAATTGGAATTTCTTCACTGTAAATTTGTTCACTTTACGGTTTCATTTTTCTCCGTGTATTTTAATAAATAATTATGATGCTGTCATTAAGTGTTTTAAAAAGTGTTTTCGCCCTTAAGGGCATGTGATCCTTACCATATCAACAAATTTAGATAATCCGGGTTTTTTTTCACAATTTGACTTTTCCAAAAAGTAATAGTGCACAAACGTAAAAAAAACGTGAACACTGTTGTCTGTGCGTTATTATTTTTTAGAAAAAGTAAAAACGGTGGGTAAAAACCCGAGTTATCTGCTCATATGATAAGTAACACATGTATCTTCTTGATGTATAAATAAAAATTAAGTTTCTGCTTTTTTAATATAAGAAAATCTTTTTAGACCTAAAGGTTGAAAGTCTTTCCATCTCTAGAAATTCGCATTAAACATTCAAATCGAGGAATTCTAATTTTGTCTCGACGCACTGTCAGTTCGCGTTCGTACGTTACTGTTACTATAATTAACTAAATTACTATTCTGACAGTGAGTATAAAATTAACTCGATGCTGGCGTAATATCAGTACAATTTTGCGATGCATGCACAGCATCAAAATTTATATAAATACAACGTGAAATTGTAAATGTAGATTAGACCACTTGAAAATTTTAAGATGTACAAATTGAAATGATGGATTACATATAATATATGAATTATAAAACAGCATTGTACAAATAACAACTAATTTTTTGTTGTTTTTACAAATATTTTAAATATTTGCTCATTCTCACCCGTAATAATTTTAATCAACTTAAAGTATTCATGATTGCAAGTGTCAATTTTGTATTAAAAAATTAATTAAAAAGTCGATTCTCTTGCAATTCTATATTTGCACTAAAATAAGAACACGTCTTCATTACGATTAGAATTACTGTTATAAATTGTCATAAGGCACGATTTGAAAAATTATATGTTTTTCATTTCTTTTATTCAGATAATGGCAACATTATTAAAGTCTCGAAATCTTAAAATATTAAATTCAAATTTTTCTTTCAAATGATTGTATTTTATAATTTTATAAAAATACAGAAATATCGTGTATAGTTTCTATAACACTGTTGTAAACTTTAATTATCTTTTATAAACCGCTGTAGAAATATTAGTATAAAGTTCTACGTATCAACCTCTTCATACTGAAAATTGGTACGCAACTTATAAAAAAAAAATTTTATGATAAGATCCTGATGTTCAATTAATAAACACACCAAATAATCAGTATAAAATGGTTTAACGATTCTAAGATACTACTATATTATTTTCTATGACGCTGAAACTGGCAGCCAGATTCTAGCGGCCCAGGAAATATTCTCGGTAATATTCTTAGTATGTTGATTAAAAATAATTTTTTTCATTCTGTCATATTATGGAAAAATTAAAGTAAGCCAACCTAAAAAATATTTTACATACATTTACAAAGCAATTTTTAATAAGATAATAAAGTATACGTGTAAAAAACTTGCGCGTTTTTTCACTTAAAACAAAACTCTTGATACCTGATTTAAAATATTTAAGTCTAGTATTTATCAGAATAATACCCCCCAGTGCCTTCGCTCACGAGTTTACTTAAATCTTCCGCAGAATAACCCAATAAATCTTTCAGATCACAAACAAATTTATACACAAACCTTTTGCCGTGAACTTTTGAAATCATATCACCGTCGTAATAATATCGAAGTGCTCTGCTGAGTTTTTCATAATTCATTGTCGGTTTGTTCTTCCTTTTTCCCCAGAGTTGAGCCACAGTTTCCGGATGATTGAGTTTGAATTCTCCGTCAGTTCCAACCCAATGTATTACGCCAACGTGTTCCCTGTCGGTCAGCAATTCCAACAAAAACTGCCACAACTGAATCTGACCACTGTTAACACTTCGGCTTGAAGTTGCCAGAGTAATTTGAGCAGGATCCATATTTGATACTGGCTCTACAAGCCTACTGTATGCTCGTGACACAGGATTAATATAATTATTCCTCGGCTTGGACGATTTTTGCGTTCTGACTTTCGGCGTTAATTCCAATATAGCTTCAGACGATGATGGAGGATCTTTTTGAACTACAGCTGCAAAAGGTGTATAATATTTATGATAAAAAGAAATAAAAATCACATATGATTTGATTTTATATTACTGGATTAATTTAACGGGTCATAACTTTTAAATAAATAAATAAAGATCATAAATTTTTGAATTCAGTTGTTAAAATATCATTTTTACCAACGAATTTGCACTTCCTCAACAGTTCTAAATGCGTCCAGAATATTTCTCCTGGATCAATAGGTACTTTGGATTTAAATTCCTCAAATGTAAGATCGCAAAGTTGTACGCCAGTTATATTCCAATCGGCTAGTTTCAACGAAACTAAATTAAATTGCCTCACTGCCCACTGAAGCCAATGCTTCACATGCGTTTGTGTCCATTCTCTTGGATCAGCAGGAATTTTTAATCTTTCCTTTAAAAATATAAATACAGTAAGTGAAAACTTAATACAATACTCGTAAATTTAAAATTTTTTATCCATAAAGTGAAAAACTTTACCTGCTCTCTTTTATATTGAGGATCGACCATCCACTTAATAAGGGTATCTTTCGATTCTGGCACGGGTGTAGTTGCAGCTGCAAGATTAAATAGCAAAATTAATTAATTAAATTACAAGAAAATTAACATTGTATTACACACCAGTTACTTACGACTATTACTTTCTAATTCTACGTAATCATCGGCAGGTTTCAAAACATCAACAATGTTAATGCGACGTTGTGCAAATTTAATTTGGACGTTAACTTGCACTAAACCTTCTCCTTGAACACACTGGTCCACCAAATTTTTGTGACACTCCAGCTATTTTGCAGATTAGACTTTTTAATTATATTACAGCAAGTTTTGGTAAGTACAATCAAAAAATAACAAGTTTCATATAATGTAGGAAGTTTACTTGTTTATAATATAAGTGGAGACTAAAATAATAATTGATTTTTAAAATATATTTTTCTAATTAGAATTAAAATAATTAAACGTTACCATTTGAGATTCTTGCAACCAAAAAGAGAAATCAGTTAATTCGACTGCCAGTCTTTCTTCCAAGAGATTTCTGAGTCTTGAAAGTGGTTCTCTGATATCCATGTGCTGCATAAGGATGCCATCGTTGCCATCATCTCCGTTGGTTGCTCCATCTAAGCTGAAGCTGGGTTCTACTTCCAAATCTGAACTCTCTTGTTGCAACTGGGCCATGATATCATCATCTTGGGATAACATTGCTTCAGGCTCCATTTTAATTCGCGCCATCATCGCGTAATCTGAATCGTCGTCCATATCGAAACTATATATCAAATCATTCTAATCAGAAACGAGTTTCAAGTATTTATAAACACATAGATTTATATATTATAAACTACATACCAACACTTACAAATACTTATAAAATAAGAAAAATCTATTATATATTTATCCACGTATTCGACATTTCTGTTCACTTTTATTCTAGAAAATGCACAAACAGCAAAGAAGAAATGAAAACAGAGACAATAGTCACAAAAACAAAAGCCAATATAATTTAATTAATATATATATAAGCAGATACAACAAGTAGAGATTTGGTTAAAGAAAATGGAAATTGAGAAAAACATCAAAATTGAATAAAGCTAGAATAATATAGATCATAATCGCAAAATAAACGTTTATTTCACATATGAAATACAATAATATTAGAGGTTATATACATGCACATACATATTATACATAAGGTATATTGAAAATTTGTAAATAGTATACCTGTTTTCTGAAAGTTCCCGCGTGTCAGCACGATCCATGAATTTGATCTTCAATTATTTATGTACACTTGCGTATACGATATGTGAAGCGACTGTAAGCCAAATATGCTTAAACTTTTGTAAATTACATATATACACTCCACTCGACTTCCCTTATAGTAAAGAAGTCGAAACCAGAGTCGTTCCCAATAGTAAAAAAATTCCTTTCCTCAAATTTCACATCAATTGCGTATGCGTCACATGAAATACAACTACAGCCAATCAGATGCCGATCGCAACGCATGTGCAGTAGTTATCAAGTGTTAATTGTGAAATATTCTGTTTACTATTGGGAACAATATGTCTTTATTATTTGGAACATGTTACTATTGGGAACATTATTATTGGGGAAGTTGAGTGTATATATAATTCATATCATATCACATACACACTGCACACTTTTGAATACAATATAGAAATATGTATGCATGTATGTATGTATAGAAGTGTTGAGTACACAATTGGCAACACTTATTATTTAGTTCTAGGACAGTCCGCTATGGTTCCGAGTTTTGACTTCTGCACGGTTGTGCAGTGACGCGTCACTCGAAATTTTTTACGTATTATACATGGTTTTCTACTTACGGCAAATTACGTATGTTACGTAAAAACCCCCAACTCCATATGAATTTGGTGTTTTCGACGTAAATTACTGTAAAAAAACCATGTAATTTACCTAGGGTATTTTACTTACCCAACCCTGGTCCTAAAGGTAAAAGAACGTCGCGTCGTTTCTTAAATTCTATAGTAATTATAATACTTATTCTAAAATCTCTTAAGATCTACAATTTTGCCTTGGAAAATGCCTTGGAAAAAACTTTGCGTTCTATTTATGAGCATTCGGCTTGTGAATGAGCCTTTATTTTCATGCTCTTGCACAATCTGGCGTAATGAAGAATATGAAGATGAGCACACCCGTGTACTTATCACACTTCATACATATGTACATATATATGTATATATCAATTTTCTCAAACGGAGCAACCTGCGCGCATAGCTTTGGTTTTGGCTTAAAATTTTAACCAATGGTAGAATATCTTTAGTGGTAAGCAAGGTTGGTCAGTTACGCGGAACTTGAGGATTTTTACGTATATTACTATGGTTTTTTACATTTGTTAATTACATATTATACGTAGAAAACCCCCCACTCCATATGAATTTAGTGTTTTCGACGTAATATGCATACATAAATTACGTAACAAACCTCATGTAATTTACCTAAGGTATATTACGTGCACAACCCTGACGGTAAGTCAAAGACATGTGAGCAGGTTGCCCCATAATTTGCTATGTATTTTACGTTGAAAACATCAAATTCTTATAGAGTGAGGGGTTTTCTACGTAAAATGCATAATTTACCATAAGTAAAAAATCATGTATAATACAGACGTAAAAAACTTCGAGTGGCGCATCACTCCTGAACCCTGCTTGACATTTGAGCAGGGCTGCACGGTTACGCGTAACTCGGACTTTTATATGTATAATACGTATTTTACGTATTATACGTAAAAAATGTAAAAAATGTATAAAATGGTGGATTTAAAATGAGGGTGGGGGGAAAAGAGCTTAACATAACCTCAATTATTCAATAACTATATATATGAGGCGCAGTCGCCATCTTGAAAACGTAAATTACATGTAAAAAAACTAGGGACGTAAATTACGTCAAAAACCTCATGTAATTTACCTAAGGTATATTACGTGTGCAACCCTGCATTTGAGAGACTTGAGTGTATGTATAAAACAGCTGATGAGTTGATGCAAATTTGATAATTGGCAACACTGAGTATGTATGCATAAATGAGTATAATATGTGTACATGCATATGTACCATATTTTATGTATATCAGTATTTTATTATTAATTTATATGTATATATAAATTAATTTATTATTGTACCAATGTATGTCAAAAAAATTATTATCCATAATGTCTAATTTATTAAAAATCGACGGAAGTTTAGGTGAAGGTGTAAGTAAATTATGTACATACATTTATTTTGTTGATTTGTGTTTTTGTTGCGTTTATGTTGTTATAAAAAAAATACAAATTATTCACCTCACTTCGTTGTTCTGAAAGAATAGGTAAACAAATTCTGTTTTTTTTGATAAAATATTGAGAAAAGAGTGTTATTGTAGATTATAAGAAATTTATGACAAAGGAAATTTGTGATCTAATGTAATTCCATATTCATATAAAATAGGGTGGTCAAGTGTTGAGAGTGGCACTCTGCTTGAGTGCACTTTATGGAATTCCTATTGAAATTTTCAATATTCGAGCTGGTCGTTCAAAACCTGGTCTTGCTGCTCAACATCTGAAAGGTATAACATACATACTTCAACTTTTTTACAATTGAAACTAAACAAAAAAGAAACTAGCTATGAACTCAATCTTCGGTGTTTACCTTTGATGGTATGTATTTATAATTTTATATTACTCATTTGTTGAGCACTTTACTTTCTAATTATGAATAAATTATGATTAAATAACAAAAGTATTTGATTCATAGCAAAGATAGATTTTTTCCCCTATGATTCTCATAGAGGAATCTTTAATTATTTTCCTTATTAAGTCAGCTTTAAAATGTGATAATGTGGTAAAAGTTATAATTGAAAATGCACTTTTTCAAAATTAAAAATAATTAACTTTTTTACTTTTCAAGAAAATGTATTAATCTTGCAGAACAATCAATTTGTTTCGACACAACAAATCTTTACTTTCCTTACATTAGCTTCGAATTATAATAGTTAGAAAATTTATATTTTAAAAATTAATTTAATGAACCGTAACTTTTTTATTTTTCAATAAGGAAGCTATACTATATATGTCATATACTATATATTTTATTATATAAAATATAATCCTTTATAATTCCTTTATAATCATTTTAGGAGTGGAGCTTGTCAAAGAAATGTGTAATGCCCGAGTTGCTGGAGCGCATATAGGCTCTACACGATTGGAATTTCATCCTGGTCCTTTAGAAGGTCGAAAACGAGATTACGTGGCAGATACACGAACGGCAGGCTGTATCGGTTTATTAGCACAAGTTGCAATCCCTTGCGCCCTTTTCGCTCCTTCTTCCGAACCAATCAATTTAATTCTAAAAGGTGGAACAAACGTGCCCATGGGACCACATGTAGAATATGTCACAGAGGTCTTCAAACCCATTCTTAACAAGTTTGGAGCCGATTTCGACTTCTCAGTGATAAAAAGGTTTCTTTCATTTTAAATTTCAAATCCCAATATTAGTTCTGAGAAAATTGGTAAATTTAGACTAATCGAATTATCCAGCCCCTAAAATAAATTCTAATATTATTTCAGAGGATATTATCCAGCAGGAGGTGGTGAATTCCATTTAAAAATAAAACCAGTGCAGCATTTGATTGCTATCGAATTAACAAATCCAGGTATTCCTTCTCAGATCACCGGTTGGTCTTACGTCGCTGGTTCTATTGCTATAAATGCAAGTATTCAAGGTGTAATTAAAGGAAAATTGAAGTAAATAAATAAATAGATAATAATTTATCCTGAAATAAATAATAAATAATATTTAGGAAGCTCATAAAATGGCAAATGATGCTAAATCTCTCTTAAAAGAAGGACTTTCCAAGCATGATTTTGCAGTTCCACCCATGGATATTTTAGCTTATAAAGAAGATAGAAATACTGCCGTTGGAAATGGATCTGGTATCAAGTAAGCAACTAAATCTTATAAAATCTCGTTCAAAAATTGAAAAAAAAAAAAAAAAGAAGAAGGAATAATGTTCTAATATTTAGCGTCGTTTGTACGACAAATACTGGCTGTATTTTCGGTGGCTCGGGTCTAGGGTCAAAAAAAGACCAGACAGTTCCAGGAGTAGAGGCCAGTAAGCAAATCCTAACTTCACTCTTATCGAACTCTTGTGTTGACGAACATTTACAAGATCAGGTAAAGCAGAATTTAAAAACAAATAATGAGTCTCATCCTCAAACTAACATTTTTTTCTCTTTTCTGTCTAGTTGGTTATCCTAATGGTTCTCGCAAGAGGAACTTCAAGGGTCTCCATAGGAACAAAAGAACTTACTTGCCATACAGAAACAGCAATTAAACTTGCAGAAATTATGTTACGCGATCGAGGTTTACGTTTCAATCTTTCGAAAACCAGCAACGGAGATCATACAACTCGTATTTTAGAATGTGAAGGTATCGGTCTAGTTAATGAGTTTCTTAGTAAGTAAGTAACTATAAATCATTATCATTTCATTTTTTTATACTCAATCCTAATTAATTTTTTTTATAATATTAAGTAATTTTTCGCCCAAATTATTCGCTAGGACTTTAAAACGTGATTTTTTAAAACTCAAATATGAGTCTCAGAAATGAACGTTTTCTAATTTAAAATAGAACGACTTCTTCTCTCTATACATTTATATTGATACCATACATTTATATGATTGATACTTAATTATTTATATACAGTGTGCTTAAAAAATGTCTCATGGTTTACTTATCTCTACGGAATACCATTTGTACAAGATAGTCATGGTCTCACACTTCAGCTAATAAAAATACAAACGGACAAGGTGGAGAATCACCAGGAAAATTAACAACCTACTCAGTCTAATTTTACAGATTTTTACTCAAACTGAAATTCTTCGCTTTACTCTTGGTGCGATCTAAAAAATGGTTCCATAGCTCGTAGGAAATCCTTCTCGAAATTTTCGCCAGAAAATCGAGTGACGGAAGCTCTAAAATAAGAGTAATATTAGGAAAAATTCTTAAATAGTTATGTAATCTTTTCAAATATTTAATTAGAACAATCTTATGAAATTATTACCTTGCTGCGTGTCTAATAGCGTCTCTATCTTTTGGTTGCATATCGATAATTTCAGCAATAATTCTAGCGTATTCTTCAGGATCTGTTGCTAGAAATCCAGTCTGACTGGTCGACTGAGTTTCTATAATATCAGCCCTGAAAGGAAATTGAAATTAATTGCTATGAAGTTATATCAACTTATGTGATCATTCGATTACACTTTGCTTCCTCATAGAGGAAGCATTAAGTTTGAATAATAATAATTTTTTTTTATTAATTTTATTAACCCTTAAAGTGCATACATATCCCATCCGAACGTAATATGCTCACATGGATTAATTTGACCCAAGTGACAAGAAATGTTTGGTGAAAGAAAGCTATTGTATATTTTGAATTAGAAATTTAACAGTATATCTATGGAACTTCATTTTACAATGTACTATAAGTTAGAAGCATGACAAAATTTTTGAATATAAAAAAATGTATGAGTAATCTGTGAGTAAGAAAAATATATAAAAGTTTCAAAATGTACAAACCTTGGTCCACCAGAAGCATGAGCAATCATAATAAGACCAGCAGCCATACATTCGACGACACTAATTCCAAAATGTTCGTTCCACATTGCATGGAGACCAATCATCCCGTTTTGTAATTCCGAAACCAATTCTGAATATGGAATATTCAGTTTGAATTCTACATTTTTGTCCAGAGCTAAATGCTTTGCTGCATCTTGCATGTCCTTTACATGTGTTTCGTCTAAGGAATTCCGACAGGAACCAATTAAAACTAATCGAGTCTAAAAACATAGAAAAGAGAGTATATTTGTCAATAAATTCATTGAACAATATTGTTAAAGTTTTTGTGTAAATTTAACTTACTTTTTCCCATACTTTTTCATTGATTATGGACCTCAGTTCGTACATAGAATTTAGCATGAGAGGATGATCTTTTTCAGGTCTGAATTGTCCTATCGAAACAATACGAATGGATTTTTCTTTCTCTTCGTCACTGAGTATTGGCAATTTCGTCAAATGTTCTACATCGCAGGGAGGATAAACTCTGTGAGTGCGTAGAGGACACTTCCAGATTGAATTTATGTGCCCTTCGGTCCAAGATGAATTCACCATTACGCTGTCAGCCACACGTCCAACGCATCCATATAACTAAAACAATTAAAAAAAAAAAACAATTTAAACTTAGAAAAATGGAGGAAAGATTTCAAATTTAGTATAAAACTACTCTTTTTCAGGTAGGATATACTTACGAATGCAAAGACTTTATAGTAAACCATTTTCCCTGCAGATAAAAACGGATTTCTGGCTATTACACGCCTGTTATTGTGGGAAATCACTCTGCGATATACATGTTTCAACATGTCCGTTGAAATTGTTGGATAATGAGTATAACATCCTATACTACACCCACCGATGTATTTAAATAAAGGATATGTAAACGCATATCCCATAGTATCAATATAAATATCTAAAACATAGGATACATTATGATTAGTAATAAGTTTCTTATAGATAGAAAAAAAATAATTCAAAAGTAGATTTAATGCAGTTAAAAAGAATTGTATAGTTTTACCGGGTTGTAAAGCACTCAGTGCTTCCCATCCGAGCCACATTGAACCTAAACTTTGACCGAGAAGAGTAAAGTAAGGATAGGTTTCGGCTTCAACCCATTTTCTTTTGTGTAAATAGATAAATTCGATTCCAGGTTCCAACTTGATGTTGAAAGATTTTTCTACCTTTCTTATAATTAGTTCAGGATCGACGTCCAAATCTCCAGTGTATATTGCTATGTGAACGTCAGGATATCTGCATAATTTTGAGTATATTTAATACAGAACAGTACATTTGCCATTTACTTTGAATGACAGACTAAAAGGAATTTTTACTTTTTCTGAATTGCTTTGACAGAAGCCCATAAAACTCGTTCACCACCTCCTCCAGCATTACAATATGGATGAAATATTCCAATAACTGTTCCTCTTTGAGTTCTCTCAGCTTTTTTCTTAGCAAAAAGCATCTTCCAGTAGATTACGGCCATTGGAAGAAATATAAGGATGCATAGAAATTTACAGACAGCAAAGAAACAAAGCATTTTTGCTGACATGAATACAGTTGACCTAAAACAGAAAGATAATTTTAGTTATAATTCTAAAAACTTTATACAATTAGTCTTTTATGAATTATAATTTGATGATGCTATTATTCAAAAAAAATACATAAATTGACTATAAACACTAAAAACAATATTTTTTTCGGAATATAGGTTAGACAAAAAATAAGGAATTTAACTTACATGATACAACAAAAGTTCATCATTTTGAACTTTACAACAAATCTAAAAAATAGAGCATTTAAAGATATTTCTCTTGCTGACGTGTGAAATACGTCGTCAAATCATTTTTGCGATGTACATAACCTCTAAATCCCAGCAGACCAAGCAGACTGAAAACTCTGAAAGAAAACAAAGTACCTTTGCCTTTGCTCAAAGATATTGAAACATGATATGTAATTTAATAATAATTTTCCTATATTTTAGTACTAAATTATACACTGAAAAATCTGTATGTATTATCATTACAAAAGTATTTACATATATATATTATATTGTTAAAAAATTTTATTTGATTTTCGATGCTTCGATTAAAGTGCTTTCAAAATTTGGCGCGCGATTCAAAATGAAATGAAATTAATTCGATTTTGACTCGCGCGCCAAATTTTTACCAATGGCAGCAGTTCTGGAACAAAGAAGAAACATTGCGCGTGCGCACGCCCACAGAGCCAATGTTCGATATATCGAAGGAATTCGCTCCCTCCTCCCCTCCTTACCCAACCAACCAACCAACTTACTTCTCACTCAACCCACCCGCAACCATTATTAAAATCAGCTGTCTGCTGTCAAAGAAAGAAAGGAAAAGAAAGTGAAGAGAAAGTGTAAAAAAGTCAGTGATGTTTTTGCTTCGCAAATTAAAATTCTCAGTTAATATTCATTAGATGTTCATATTGCAGTTTAATGAACACCTCAGTTTTAAGTAAACCTTAATTATAATTTTTTAAAGTGCAACAAAATTCTTTTGATTGTTTGTCCCATAGAAATGCACAAAGCTGAAAGCTGTATATCTCTGCAAACATTACCACAGATTGGCTGTATACTTAAAGCATTTGTTTAACATTTTTCTGTACGTAATGATCAGAGATTATATATATCTATAAATACATAATATACAGACCTTGTGCTCATTGGTCACGTTAATCAGGGATAAATAAAAAACCTGTAGATAGAAAATGATCCATTTACTCTTCCGCCTTTGTAATTGTTGTGCTATATCATTGTTTTGAATATCGCCATTGTGTATAAGTAATAATAAATTACTATGAAAATGGTACATTCAGATGACGAGAGTAAAAACTATCACGAACTTAAGAATTTTGAAACAAGAAATGGATCCAGCAACTTTGGTAAGAAACTTTTTCTTTCTTTTTATGGCATAAGTACGGAAAATTATATACATACACGAAAATTTGGATAAATTCCATTGTTTGAAATTATTAAAAACTTGTTCTTTTTTTATTAGAAATTCTTCAATTGTTCTAACCTCAAAATTCCATCTCTTCATTTTATACTCAATAAATATTATAATTATGTAGGTATTTTTTCTCAATGTAGATGCACTCTTTTTAATAATAAAAGTATGTATAGCTATAGAGCAAAAATATATGTACTTTTATACTTTCTGCGCAGAATGAAGTTTTCGAAATCTAACTTCAAAATACATTATTGTCAAAAACCTGATTTTGTTTTTTTGTGTATAAATTGCACAAATTGTGTAAATGTGTCGAATTAAGGGTTAAAAAGACTAAATGATTTTAAAACAATTCAAGGGATGCTTAGAGATTTTTATTGATTTTAGGGATTTCAAGTAAGATTCCTAAGATTCGAACCTTTGAATTGCATTCAATTATTTTTCCTCCTATTTATAATTAAGGAATAATTGACTGATAATTCAACTGAATTTGATCTAATATTTTCTTTTTTAGATGCCATTAGCACACCTCTGCTACAAAATTTGGAACAAAGAGACAATAATAAAACGTAAGTTCGTTTTAAATTATTTAATTAATAAATTATTCCATTAAAATTATTCAATGAATTTAATGAATTCAATGAATTTTTATTATTATGGAAGTATTGACGCTGTAAATTCCTTTTTTCTTTTATTCATAGTTCTGTTACTCTATTAAATATAGTTATCATGGTGAGTTATTATTTTCTTTTGAATGAGCGTCACATTCAGAGAGGAAGTTTACTTAGGATTGAGGTATCATTTCCGCATTCGGTATAAAGAGTTACGTTTTAAGCAACATAAAGGGTTACTGCAATGAGAGTCAATTATTTTCAATCGTTTAGTGTTTGAATTAATAATACTCTTGAATGCCTTTTTTGTGGAAATATTACTTAATGAAATTCTCACGCAATTGTTCGTTTCATATATCCTAATTAAAAGATATTTTTTAGAGAGATAAAACTTCCTTGATTAGATAAGTAACGTAATAATAAGAATATAACAAGTTTATATTTTTAGTTCTACATTTGTGAAATGATAGGTCCTTAAGCATTAAGAAATAACTTTTATTCGTTTAGTATTTGATGTTTGGTTTAAACCGGTTATTTAAGTCTTAAACTCAAGTAGTTAGTTCTGTGAAAATGATTATAAAAACTTAGTCTGCAAGAGACATTAAGACACAAACTAGATATGAACTGAAAGGCAGTGAGTCATTTAAAAAAGTTAATTGTTGAATTTGCCACTGATGTAACATAACAAATGGTCGAAATTTTAGTTTGACTGTCTTTAAAAATTAAAACTGATTCAAGAGAGATTAGAAATTACATGGTTTAAAATTTTGTTTGCTGTTATAACTTCCAAAACTACATTTTTCAAACTTTGATAATCGGAGAAAAACAAAAAACAGGGAAAACCAGGGAATTTTTTTCTTTGATTTAAGTGTCGCTTCGTCAGTTTGTTTCTGAATAAACGAGACCTTCAGAGTTCGATAGTATCATTCTTATAACGAATCATGCTTCCAGTCGTGGTTTCAATCGTGACGGGGTCTGTATTCAAACTAGAGCACGCGCGCCTTTCTCTTCTTCCTGCATACTCGCTGTATGTATGAAATGAACATACCTACCTAGACATTAAATTACCTACTCGTTTATTAAGTTTCCTACTTTAGTCGTCGTTAGGTCACTCCTCACTTTCCTAGAGTATGTTCTTATCTCTTAACCAAGTGCCAATTAAAAACCAAAAATTAGTTCTGTTTTTTCAAATCTATAAAAAAACAAATTATGTGTGAAGTTCTACCAATTTAAAGTCATTCAAGTGCTGGTTTAAGTGAACTGGAATTAGTTTAAATCTTTCGTTTTGAAATTCGCCTCGTTTTTGGAAAGTTGTATTCTATACTTATCAGTGATTTTTTTTTGGTTTTAAAAAGGAAGGCCGAAATGTTAATCAAGATATATGAATTGATAATTGATTCAGACTTAAGATTGTTTGTATTGTCTAAAAGATAGTCTTTATCTAAGTGATTTATTAGCTTTTTGGACTTTTCGCAAAATGTCAAAAATAAGTGGTCCACTTGTTGATCAAGTGAAATTGGTTTATCGAAACTTATCCAATTTCACTCTCTCCAAAGATACACAACATTCGTCGTTACATTTCTCCGGATACAGTCCTGGCCTTGCCGAATGCACCAGACTTCTTGGGTTAGTAAAATTATATTTTAAATTTTACAAACAAAAAAATCGAGTTTTACGTCAAATGACCTTCTCTCATGCAATATTGCGCCTGATGTTTGTCTTTAAATATTGCGCTTGGAATTTCAGTGTCTGCTGATATAATAGTAATATTTATTCAAATTCTAGATATACGTTTTTTGCAAATAATGAAAAGAAACATTGCAAGCATAAAAAAAGAATAAAAATTGTCTTATCATTTACGATAACGATCCAGGTGTACTTAGTCTTCGTCCATAAATGACATTTCACTTCATAATATAATAGAATTTCTTTATTCTTAAATAAAACTAAAAGAATAATTTTATTAATAGATTTTTGAATCTATTAATTGATTTTTTACTCTAGTGTTAAATTTTATTAAACCGCAAATAAAAAGGAGTAATAATTTGAGGAATGAAAATAAAAATAGATCTATTAATAATAATAATAATAATAAATTATAGCTTATTCAATAAATTTTAGAAGATTTCGAGGGATTATAAAGAATTTCCAAGCATTCTTTGAGATTCTACAGGTGTTTAAATATTTCAAGAAATTTTCAATTATTTTAGGAAATTTGGGAAAATTTTAAGAAATCTTGACATTTTTAAAATACTATTTCAACAAATTTTAATTTTTTCCTATGGAATTGTAAAAAATTATAAAAATGAGAATTTTTTCAAACTAGAAGGTGTTTATCAATTGACTACAAATTAATTATACTTTTTGAGGATATCTATGTATGCACTACTCTTCTATCTACATAGTTATGTTTTCGATTTCCAAAATTCTTGACTATGAAAATAAATTTAGAATACTCTCAGTGTCTTTTAAAAATGATAATTAATTTACAAAATGACGCAGCTGTTTTGGATCTTTGATACCATTGTTTGATAGCTGCGGCACCTGAACATATTTCATAAACTTTAACGCACGTGTTAAATTGCTGTTGTGCATAGGACGATGGTCCAGAAATGACAAGCATGCGATCTCACTTCATGAAAATGAACCTGATTGAGTGTTTGGAATTCCTTTGCTTAATAAAAAGAAAATGTAGATTTTAACTCGCTCATTTATATTCAGTCTGTTATTAAATTCCAAATTATATTCTCCAATATCCAATATCCAACTACTTACTCTATCAAAAAGTAGTCAATAAAAAATTATGATTTTTTAATAGTATTTTTCACGATTAAAAAGAAAACTACTTATCTTGTCAAGAAATTACCAATGGATGGTGATTTTTCACATAAAACCAATACCTTCTCATATGACGAGAATTCAAAAATATAAGTAAAAATTAAATTTCATATCGAGTGATAGCCAATGGTATGTATGTCTCAAGTAGCTAGTTCTTGGCCTTGATTTCATGGTTGAAATAACACTAGAACTCTATAAAGAAAAAGAGTCACCAGACACACTTTGTAATTTTGCTCTCGATTTCTTTTCCTCGTTAATGTTTCCTATGCCTGTTTCCATGTTTACGATCAGTTACATAAAGTCCATTCAGTTATTACTGTCTAACTTGTTTGAACGAAGTGAACCAACTCCTAAGAATTGATTTACATATTAAATTAAATTTCTTAAAGTACATTGAAATGTCGTTAAAACCATTAAAAGTTTTTTTAATTCCATAATCTAAAATCTCAATAAATTTCGAACAGTTCCTTTAAATACCTGAAATTTTTTCAAAATTTGACGTAATCAAATATTTAATAATGTAATAGATTGTCTTAAAATAGAATTGAAAGAATGTTTACTTGAAGAACCTAAAAATGTTCTACCTATTTCAAATTGGAATGATATAATCTTGTATGTATTTGAATATTATTAATAATTGTCCATTAAATGTATGCTGCGTATAATATTGCTAGCTTCCTTACAATTTTTCAACACCTTTTGTGAATATTTAAAAGAATTCACCAGATTTGTGATACAATTATTACATCACTTGCACTGAATATCGTTGAACTTATCTAATGAAACACCTCCCGATAATAAATTCGAACAAAAGGTTTCCCTCCTTCTTAACAGGAAAAAGTGAATCGCGAGCTGAGCATTTGGTTGCTGTAAAGTGCGTGCTAAATGTCTCGTTGATATGTTTTAATTAAACAGACCACTGATTATCAATCTTTGTTACATCAGCGGAGGAAACTGTCTGCTTCACTGAAACATGTCAATATCCTCAAGCGAGTCAATACATATTCAAGGAATATTATTTCGTTTAAAATCCGAAACGAAATTACGAGTGCAATGCTTATCTTTACAAAACATTTCATCACGATAGAGAAGTGCCGTGAGCAAATCCCGAAGCAGAGGGTACGAACTATCGTAGATTTCCTAAATTATCAGTTGTCCGAGGCAATTGCGTTCAACGAGTGACAAACAAAGTTGAATTTTTCTCACGATACTCCATTTTAATTCGGGTGCTAGCAGAATCAGGAATCTACAATTTTAATGAGTTTTAAGTCTTATTGCAAAATTGGCTTTCGCCTAGTGATTCTCCTTCAGTGAACGATAAAAAACCAATCAGTGTAATCGAATCTCTATTCTGAGTTCGGAAAAAATTAATTACCGGGTTAAGATCTTCAGTTAATGATTTTATTAAATAATATTTGTAATATCAATTTTAAAGTAGCAGTTAAGGGTAGAATTATGATCGTGATTCGATTAAATAATTTTTTTTAATACAATCCTTATTTTAACGCTAAAAAATGAAGAAATCTGATGAAAAACCACTTCTTCCGAAGGATTATGGAGTAATAAACAATTTATGGTAAGCTTGATTAGGCACTTGGCGGTTTATTAATAAACAGAATCATATCCGTGATTCTAGATAAGAAATAAAAGTCATGAAATTCAAGTTTTACAAAAATAGTGATAAAGCTCTGATGCTGTGCGTGACAATTGAGTTATTTTTCTGGATTATTCATACACAATATAACATTTCTGATAGGCTGTAATTGAACTTAATTAAGAACTTTCGACTAGTGTAGATAAATCTCTGCTCTAAAGACTTTTTAAAATTTTAATTTCACAATTACAAATATGTATTTTATTATGCTTGCAAAAAATTTTAATTGATAAAACCTTGATCAGTACGAAAATAATAATAAAAATCAAGTGAATGTAAATTTTAATTTATTTTTCCAGAAACTTCATGATTAAGTATTTCCTACATTTTATAAAAATATTTTTCTTAACTTTAACAGGAAAAATATTCAAATATGTTCAAATTATTCTTGCTATCTTTAACGGGTTACACTACTCAGGTGCGTCGAAAAAAGAAGTTTTTCTTTGTGAATTTTTTCCTCGAGTTGTATGTGGTGGATAAAAAAAATTAGGGCTTTATTACACATATATTAAAGTTTTCAAAAATATTTTTTATTTATGTATTTACAACAAAATGACGTCGTGGCAATATAAGGAACGGAAAAAAAAAATTTTTTGAAGATGAAATTAGTGTGCAGCATATCTCGTTCAATTTTTGTCCAATTGACTTGAAATTTTAATCGCAACTTCTTAGATAGATTTTCTGGCGAAGTACACACGATTTTTGTGATTGATAAATCATTACGTTTGTAGTTAACGATTTAAAGTCGATTTATTGCTAAAAAAATTTTTAAAAAAATTTAACTCATACAAATTTGTGAATTTTCAAACAAAATTTTTAATTCTGGGTACTTCGCCAGAAAATCTATCTAAGAAGTTGCGATTAAAATTTCAAGTCAATTGGACAAAAATTGAACGAGATATACTGCACACTGATTTCAACCTGCAAAAACTTTTTTTTTCGTTTCTTATACTGCCACGACGCCACTTTATTGTAAATACATAAATAAAAAATATTTTTGAGAACTTTAATATATGTGAAAAGTTTCTTTTTTTCGACACGCGTGGGTAGTGTAACTCCTTAAGTCCTCGCGCAATGCAAGGTCTACTTGTACAGAGATTCTGTAGAAGTTTACCTTTAAAATGAGCCCAAAAATTTAAAAAAAAATGTATTATTTCGAAAGTTATTGAAATTTTTATAAAACATTGAGATTTGACGTTTTTTGTAATATATTTTTAAAAAATTGACAAAGTGCCTTCCTTGTGGGCTCATTTTAAGCAAAATTTTGATAGCTTTTAACTTACTTAAAAGAAAAAATCTAATCTTTAATGTAATTAAATTTAAGAGAACATGAATATTTAATCAACAAAAAACAGGTAAACTCACAATTCTAACCCGTAGTGTAAGCTCTGATCTTTTTTCTTCAATCTGCCCGAATTGAAATGAGAATGTAAGAACTAGAGCTTTACCTGAATTAAGGATCGTAAGAGATTGAAAATCACAAAAAAATAAAATAAATTCTATAAATTTCTGAATATGGAATTAATAAAATCACTTTTTAATAAATCATTTTGTGTTGTTTTAGGAATGAGGAAGATGGTGAATTTCAAGAAACGACAAACTCAGCTAGGATGCTTCATGCATTGGACAAAATTGACTCTAGTGAAATATCTATAATTAAAATCTGCATCGAGGGGATGACTTGTCAGTCTTGTGTGAATAATATACAACAAGTAATAGGAGTACATCCAGGTGTGATAAATATTAAAGTCTACTTAAAAGAAAAAGTTGGAGAAATAACATACAGAACGAGTGAAACGTCCCCTAAACAATTAGTCGATGCAATTAGCGATATGGGCTTCGAGACATTTTTACCACCTGGAGAAAAGACTTCTAATAATAATAAATTAAGTCTCGAGCCTGCTATTAGTAATTGCAGTATTCACATCGATGGAATGACATGTATTTCTTGTGTTAATACTATCACTGGTAAAAAATATATCAATATTTACGTTTTTTTACTAAAAGACTTGCTGCTTTTATTATTTTAAATATATAAAATGTATTTTTTTATTATAGAATTTATTTCGAAAAAACGAGGAGTGAAAGAAATCCATGTGAGTTTGGAAGGAAAGGAAGCTAAGATTTCTTACAGCTCTGACGACGTAAATCCAGATGAAATAGTCGATTATATTGAAAATATGGGTTTCGATGCATTCATTAAAGAAGTAAACGGGCAAACCGAGAGCATATCCAGAAATAAATCTGATAATAATAATGAGAAAGGGGAAGTTGCAATTCAAGTAAATGGAGGTGGAGACGTAAAGGCTGAAAAACAACTTGCCAAATGTGTTTTGCATATACAGGTTTGTCTTGATTAGCTTTCATAGTATCAAGGATTATTTATAAAATCAGGGTGATAACTTGACTGGGAAACCAGGAAAAACCAGGAATTTACTTCAATAAAATTTAAGTTTTCATTCTTTTAATAAGTATCTATTGGTACTATATGAATGACCGAGAATTTGAAATCGTTCGACGAATCGCCACCCTGAAAATTAAATTGAAATAATTTTGAATTTAGACTGAATTGTTTTTTTTATAGGGTATGACCTGTGCATCTTGTGTGACTGCGATAGAGAAGCACTGTAAGAAATTATACGGAGTAGATAGTATTCTAGTAGCATTAATGGCTGCGAAAGCGGAAGTGAAATACGACCCAGAAAAAATAAGTCCAATTGACGTAGCTTCGAGTGTTTCTCAGTTAGGATTTCCTGCAGAAATTAGCGATCTAGGAACTGGGGAGAGTGAAGTAGAAATCATGGTAAATTTGATATTAAAAAAAGTATTTAATTCTTTAAATTTTAAATTATTAAGAGTTCAATTCTTTATATTTTTTCACCTAGCTTTAGTTATACAAATTTGTGATTTTATAGATTTCAGGAATGACCTGCGCATCTTGTGTAAACAAAATAGAATCAAACATTAAAAAGCTACTGGGTGTACAATCTGCGAGAGTTGCACTTGCCACTCAACGAGGGAAATTTAAATATGATTCTGATAAAATTGGAGTCAGAGATATCTTAGAAAGTATTAACAAATTAGGCTTCACTGCCAGCCTTCTTAGTAACAAAGAAAAAGAGAATAGGAGTTATTTGGACCAAAAGTAGTTATTAAGATTCTGCTTTAAATTCTAAAATTCAATTTGAATCATATAATGATATCTATCTTTCGTTTTTAGGGAGGAAATACAAAAATGGAAGACTGCATTTTTGATATCATTAATATTCGGAGTGCCGTGTATGGTAGCGATGACATATTTTATGTTGGATATGTCAATCGGACATAAATCTCATGAAGATATGTGCTGTGTGATACCTGGAGTATCATGGGAAAATCTTATTCTTTTTATCTTCTCAACTCCCGTCCAGGTATATACTGGAGATGACTTATTGTATATTTACTTGTAGATTTAAATTTTTACTAATTCATTTGAATTATTTTCAAATATATACTGTATGTCTTCTAGTTTTTTGGCGGGTGGCACTTTTACGTCCAAGCTTATAAAGCTTTGAAGCACGGATCTGCGAATATGGATGTTTTGATATCAATGACAACAACAATATCGTACGTTTATTCTGTTTGCATTCTCGCAGCAGCTATTATTTTGCAAGAAAGTGTTAGTCCACAGACATTTTTCGACACACCACCGATGCTGCTCGTTTTTATCAGTTTGGGAAGATGGCTTGAACACGTAGCCAAGGTAAAAATTAATTTGCTATTCGATTATTCAACTTTACTTGAAAATTAATTTAAAAATCAAGCTTTCGACGTTAAAAAATATTTTGTTTGAAGTATTCCAAATTTGTATTTAAATGTATTAATTAAAGCTTATCGAGGAGTTGATGATTCATCATGAAATAAAATTGTAGATTTGCATAGAAATCTAATGAATTCTCCAGAAATATCTGAAGTCACTTGAAGACGCTTGAAGTTATTTGAAGTCACTTAAAGTCACTTGGAATCTCCTGGATGCTTCTGAAATATTTGAACATACTTCAAGTCTTGAAAATATAAATATCACTTAAAATTGTTTAAAATCCCTTCATACCCTTCAATTCTTCAAAATCACTAAAACTCTGCAAAATCACTTGAAGTCATGTAAAGTCACATGAATTTACATAAACACAAATGAATTTACATGAAGTCACTTGAAATCGCTGGAATCTTCTTGAATTTTTCTGAAGTCATTGCAATATCCTGAAATATTTTCAAGTTAGAAGTAGGTGTTTTCAAAATTAAATAATTTTACTCCAAAATTTTTTCAGGGCAAAACATCAGAAGCGCTTTCTAAACTCCTCTCACTAAAAGCGACAGACGCCGTCCTTGTGACTTTAGGCACCAATAAGGAGATCCTCTCTGAACGAGTGATAAGTGTAGACCTAGTGAAACGAGGGGACATCTTGAAAGTCGTCCAGGGTGCAAAAATCCCCGTCGATGGTCGAGTTCTTTCGGGACACTCAGCTTGTGATGAGAGTCTAATAACTGGCGAAAGCATGCCAGTTCAAAAAACAGTAGGTTCCGTTGTTATAGGAGGTTCTATAAATCAAACCGGTCCATTATTAATCGAAGCTACTCACACTGGAGAACATACAACATTGGCTCAAATTGTTCGTCTTGTAGAAGAAGCCCAGTCGAGTAAAGCTCCAATTCAACAATTAGCTGACAAGATTGCTGGATATTTTATTCCTTTTGTTATTGCCGTCTCAATTGTAACTTTGCTAGCTTGGATAATAGTCGGCTATGCAAATTTCAATGCCTTGCCTATATCGCACAATGAACAAATTCTGAAGAATAATTTGGGCAAACTCGAAACGATTTATCAGTACGCTTTCAAGTGTGCATTATCAGTTTTAGCGATTGCCTGTCCTTGTGCTTTAGGATTGGCTACACCAACTGCAGTTATGGTTGGTACGGGAGTTGGAGCTTTAAATGGAATTTTAATTAAAGGGTCTGAACCTTTAGAGAACGCACATAAGGTGAAGTCGATTGTATTTGACAAGACTGGGACTTTGACTAATGGAACACCGAGTGTGGCTAAAATTGGTCTTTTCGTTGATGAGAAGATTTGCTCGATTGTTAAACTTTTGGTGATTGTTGGAACTGCGGAGGGCAATAGCGAACATCCCATTGCTTCTGGTAAGTTCCATGTTTAAAAAGCAGAATTTAAACATCAAGTTTGAAATGGAAAATTTAAATATATTTTATTTTTCAGCTATCGTCCGCTACGTGAAAGACACGATAGGGTCGGAAGTAAGCGGTCAATGTTCAAATTTTCAAGCAGTTGCAGGTTGTGGCCTCAAATGTAAAGTTTCTCATCTCACAACTGCAATTTCTTTAGCTCTAAAATCGAAGAAGATTATCAACTACATTAACCAGTCGAGGAAACTTATCTCAGGAACGTTCGACTTGAATGGAATTCCTGTGGATATTTTGTCGATGGTCAGTTCTACGCAAGAGAGGCAAAATATGGATTTGGAATTGCTACTGAATCCTGATTCTCAAGGAGATCAAGCCGACGTCGACTCTTTTGAAGTTTGTATTGGAAATAGGGAATGGATGAGGAGGAATGGAGTTCTTATTCCTCAGGAAGTAGAAATCAGGATGGTTGATGAAGAAAGTTTAGGTCATACAGCTGTACTAGCGGCTGTAAATAGTACTTTAGTGGCTATGATCAGTGTAGCGGACATGGTGAAATCTGAAGCGCATTTGGCAGTTTATACTTTAAAAAGAATGGGTTTGGAAGTTATTCTTTTAACGGGTGATAATAGGAAGACTGCCGCTTCTATTGCGAGACAAGTTGGAATTAGTAAAGTTTTTGCCGAAGTCCTTCCGTCACATAAAGTAGCGAAAATTCAGAGGTTGCAAGAAAAAGGAATTAGGGTTGCAATGGTCGGCGATGGAGTCAATGATAGTCCAGCTCTTGCTCAAGCTGATGTGGGAATTGCGATTGCTTCTGGTACTGATGTTGCTGTGGAGGCTGCTGATGTTGTTTTAATGAGGGTGAGCTTTTTAAGAATAACTTTTTTGTAACTTCTCGTAAAAACTGAGATATGATGAGCTAATTGTTTACTTATTTTCTAGAATGACCTGCTGGATGTGGTCGCGTGTCTGGATCTCTCTCGAAAGACAGTGAATCGAATAAGATTGAATTTCCTGTTTGCCAGTATTTACAATTTGTTAGGAATTCCCATAGCTGCAGGTGTTTTCAGTCCCTTGGGGTTCCTTCTTCAACCCTGGATGGCTTCTGCTGCCATGGCACTCAGTTCCGTTTCCGTCGTCGGAAGCTCTCTATTACTAAAATTGTTAGTCCAATTATATAATATTGCAAAATAATTATTTTGCTAATTAATCAACATTTTAATTCCACTTAAATTCCCCTATTTTTCAGATATCGAAAACCAACAAGAGCCACTCTAGAAACTTCGGAGTACTTAGCAGCTATGAACGCTCGATCTGCTGCTAGAATGCTAGATGCCGATACAATTTCACTTCATCGAGGAATCGACGACGCGATATCTTCAGCGATGCATCGATCTTCGTCTACAATATCCAGGTATTCCCTGACAAATGTTCCAGGAAATTTTTCTACGATAAATTCTGACTACCAGCTTGTATAATTTGTGACTAACTTAACTGTTCTAACTCAAATGGTGGTGGTTTTTCATTTAATGTAAATTAATTCTATTTCCGTTCGTTCTTCGTGATAAGTCAGTCAAGATTTCAATCTATTGACTAATTGCTGATCTTGACTTTGTGATACGGAAATTGTCAATCATCTTTTGAAGCGTAAAATAACTAAAATGGTGCTTTCCTTTTTTTAACAGAGATATATCTATTTTTTGTAATATACTGTTTGTAATATCATTTACCCGACGTGTGTTTTCGCAACCTTATGAGGCTGTAAAAAGTAGTTATAAGTTTTTGATACCATTACACTGATATATTGTACATACTATAAATTACGAGAGGAATTTTTGAATAAAATTGTACATCGAACTGACACAGTTTGTATACCATGTACAATATCCGCTAAAAGAAAGTAATTGTACAAGTTTTATTTACTATTGTGTTACTTTTGTAAATAAATATTTTTTCTAGTTTCTTAAACGTTTGTTTGCGCAGTTTTCTAGCAAAATTAAGACTACAAAAAGTGATGAGTACGGAGGTAAAATTCTTTATTTTTATAATTTTCTTATGTTATTTTCGTTTTTAGTCGCCAATTTACTTTTAAGCTTTTTCGAAAGGAATGAACATTTTACTGAAAATGATTCAAAAAGAAGTCAGTACTGCCAATTGTCAGATGATATATTCTACTGATCAGAAAACTGAGGTAAACGTGAATATAATTTTTATTAAAAAAAAACTCCGATTATTTTAAGAGTATTTGTTTGTTTATTATCTTTATGTAAGATTTAAATATTATTTAAATATTTGTTTATTATCTTTATGTAAGATATATTTAATACATTAATATAAAAATTAAACAAGTTGCAAAGTAACAAATTTTGTACACAAAGCATACTTACAAACTAATTTGAAGGCTTTTTTCACATTTCTGAGCTTTCGCACACTAATTACTATAACTCTTGTTAAGATTCTTAATCTAAAAACTTAAATTGCTAAATTAAATCAGAATTATAAAAATAGAAAACTGGGAATTACTCGTTTATTTTAATATTAACAGTTCTTTCTCTTTTTACAGATTGTTTAATCGTTCAAAGGAAGAGGTAGAAGGTCGTCTTCTGAGGCATGATACTGACGATCTTGTTACGGTAGATTTTGCCGATCGGCAAAAAAAAGCAAAAATCCTTACGGAAATTACAACTTTGTAATTTTGAGATTTTAGGTTCAAAAAAGCAAAGGGTAAGGCTGTCATATTTTATAAATAATTATAACTCGCCTGGGTTAAGTTTTCTAAAAGATGAGACTAAAAGATTTATATTTCATATCTGCATACTAATATTATAAGAAACGAGATGACTAAACTATTTTAGTACTTAAAGCTCATTGAAGATGGTTTAGTTTGCAACTTAATCCTCCAGTATTCCATAGTTACCACTAAAGAAGAATAATCAATCAACTTTTGATATTTTTTACCCAGTGAATATAGAACATATTATTAAAAGACAATTCACACGTTCATACAATAATACTACGTTTATAATTATTAAGCTTCCCCAAAAAGGAGTTTTAATACATATATTATTAAGTTAAGACATAAATATATGATTTATACTTAATTGGAAACAATATTGAGAACATAACGTAATAATTATAAAAAAAATTTATACAATTTTTAAAAACGCTATAATTCTGAGTGAAGTACTTGGGTTTGAAAGCGATTAAAATTTGATAAATTTAAATATAAAAACGTTTTAATAGACAATTTTTAAAAGAGACTGACTACATACTACAAAATAACATACAAAATGTTATGCACCTAATTCAAAACAGTTTTTAAATTTTAACCGCTTTATGTTATATAATTATATGTACTACATGCAATTTCTATTTTATAAGTATACTTAAATTTGAAAATACTGTCTTTTATTTTCATTTTAAGAAATATGCTTCCTTCAAAAAAGAACTTTTAGTTCACGAAAAAAAAAATGAAACTGTCAAAATGATTTCTACTCGCTGAACTTAAATATGAAGACGATCGCAAATCATTTATATAATTATTATTTCTCAGTAAATGTCGTAAATGTATATACATTTAAGAAAATATACGCGCAAGTGTGTGATTTTATGTATATTTTTGTTATTGAAAAAAACTAATAAATAAATAAAAACGAATCTCTTTCAATAGTCGTTGAGTTTTTCAAACTATTAAAATTCCAATTAAATCTTTAGAAAAATTTTTTTTTAAGTCTTGAAGAACTGTTTTATAAAAACTTATTTCTATTTTTAAAATTAGAAAGAGTTCCAAACTTAATGATTTTGATTTGAAGGTAGGAAAATTTCAATTTTAAATATTTAAGCTATCTAATTGAGTTAAACACATGCAAAAATGAATTTATAATTATATTTTGCTGAACAAATAATTTAAAAGACTCTATATTAAAGATTATGTACTAAATTGCAACATCGTTGTTAGATGTTATACACACTCGTTAATATATGTATTTAAAAAAGAATAAAAATAAAAAATACTTAACAGCAACCTGCTTTGAAAAAAAACTTCTACTCGTTTAAAAATCCTCGATAAAATTTTACTTATTGTAAATGACTATCTGTTTAGAAGGAACCAATAATGTAGACATCGGAATCGCTCTTGCTGATCACAGGGATAATTCCTTCTTCTACAATATTTAATTTTTCGTTCGAATATGTCTGATTTTTAGAGTTTTCTGTATTTTCTTCTCCTGTATCTAAAAATTCCAATTCATCCGAGTCGGCATTGGCCGTTATCGTTGATGATTGGGAAACATCACTTACGTGACTGAACAATTTTTCTAGAAATGGCTCCTCAAATTGAGCTTCCATACAGTTTTCTGCCAATTTTGAATTTTTCAACTGAAGTTCATCAAGTTCCGAGAGATTTTTCTCTCCAAGGAAGCAATCTTTGATTACAAAGCTACAACCGCCAAGAGATTTATCCATAAGTTTCGAGTCCATATGATAATTTTGTCTCGTGTCTTCTAAATCGTCTTGAAATTTGAGGTTTTCACCCTCGAGAAACTTAAGCTGTTGTTGAATACTTGGAATTTTTTCCTCATCTAGAAGAAGAAATTCAAGATTGTTTTCGGTTTCTGTGTTGCTGAAGCTTGTACTGTCGATCAAGGCATCTTGATGGGCAACTCCAATGTTGGCCTTTTTATCACTGGAAGTCGCAGCTCCTGATTGCTCTGACAGAACTATATTTTTCAGTGGAATAAAGAAGGGACTTTGCTCCACGTACTTCGAGTAAACAGATGTTAATTCTTCCTGTGTCAAGGGTTGAGTTTTGGCCAATGGCAAAATTATGAACTTCTCTTGGTCGCAAGGTTGCTTTTTTGGCTTTTTAATTTTTCGACCCTTATTCTCAACGGTATATCCCGATAGTCCTTTTTTCAAGACGAGTGTCTCAACAATCGGCTCTTCGTCTTCGGAATAACGATCATCATTGATGATCAAACGATCACTGTCATTGTTATCTTCGTGATTCATTGTAAATCTGTAATTGTAATTTAAAATTTAAACATCTGAATCTATGTATATGAAATTTTCTATAGCGAAAGTGTATTATTTATTTTTTAAATTTTAAATAGAAATATCAGAACTGTATATATTGAATAATTTAAGGCTGTTGGAGCAACAGAAAAAAAAGTCATTTCGAAGCCGCAAAAATACAAGGTTTAAAGTGTCGTTTGGCACGTTTTGTACGTTAGTGCGGTTAATGCATTAGTGCACAAACGAAAATATACGAATGACCAGTGAACACGGGCGTATTTGCACCATTATTCTTTCCTTATAAACTAAAAACTGTGAAGAAAAACTTGGGTAATCAGAATTTGCTCATATACCTATAAAGAAACTTCAAATTTTGTAACCGTCAGAAATTAGAAGGCTTGCGGCTTTACGCTTCGGTCTACCAGCAAGCGCAGCATATGCCGGTTCTTTGCATACGACGATTTTGATTCATTTCTGTAATGATTTAACTAATATATATTATCCAAAAGGAAAGTAGGCTTACCTAAATTTCAAAAAAGTGTCAAAAAAATCCAAAAACTTGAAAAATTCACATCAAATTTAACAAACAAAAGCTACAGGTGTTTTAATCGCTTTGACCTTTGTGTTGGAAAAGAAACAGAAAAGAAATGTTTGTATGTACACGATATGCATACATATATGTATATGTATATTTGGATTGCTTCTAACTTCAGTGCGATCAATGAAAAAAATCGATTATTGAGATTATAAAACAAAATGTCCGGCAGCCGATTACATATAATATATTATATATAAGGTAAGTATTTTTTAATTTTCATTCACCCTTGAAAGAAGCATGTTCGATTTAAAATGTCATTTTTAATTTGCGAAAAAAGTAATTCTTTCATAACAGTTTAACGATTTTTCCAAAAGAAGTATAGGCAAATTTTGCATTTATCAAATGAAAAAAATTATTTAAGGTTATATATATGCGTATTTAGTCTTTTTTGTAACCGTCAAAAAATAAAAAAAATAGAAAAGGCTTTTTTTGATATTACTCATCACTGATCGTAAAAGGTATGTTTTTTATTGTTTAAGTTAAATATATAAATTTCGTAACTTGAGACTGGAAGGGAAGAAAAAATCAAAATAGTCGATTCAATGTGTCGTGCGTACGACATATATTCTAAATAATATTAACAGTCTCGCGCAATAATAAAGACAACGAATTTTCATGACTTACAATTGATTTAACTACAATGGTAAACAATAGCTGTTTTTTCGATTTGCATTCGATGAATTCATTTTTTAAGGTCGTATATGACATATATTATATACTTTAATTCATTTTTTATAATCTCGCTGGTGTTTTCTGAGCTTAGTTAATTGCATATCCGCCTAAAGAAATTTTTTTTTTTTTTTTTGTAAAAAATACTATTGTATATTGAATTAAATATTAGAATACTAATCATTATAAATTATATATAATTATAAACGTAGAGAATCGAGACAGACCTTATCCAAAAATTATTTCAAGACTTCCAATATTTTCATCTAGCAATACTAAATTTTTGAACTAAATTACAAAGAAAATACCAAATTAAAAATGCCAGGAAATAAAATCTTTCAGTTAAATGAGTTACTAAATTCATCATTTGATTAACGAGATGTTTACAGTTCGGTATTTCCCATTTTATGAATAAACATATATATTTCTTTATAAATGAATTGAAAAGGACTTATTTTCATATAAGAAATTAGAATAAATAATTTGCGTAAGGAGATACAATTTTATTCACAACAGCCTTTGGTTTCCTTCATAATGTTTATCCTTTTTACATTTTTAAGCGTCTCATAAACACGATGTTGTTAACAAAACACCAACAAGAACATGCAATAAATAATTAAGGATAATTGTGAATGCTTTATAAATTGTATAAAAATGTTTCTATGTACGCTAAATATTAATATTTTATGAATATCTACGAAAAATAGTATCCATACCAGTAGCAACTTTTAGTTCTAAAACTAAAAGTTCCACTTGCATAAAGATAATGTTTACCAAACAATGATAAAATAAAAGAATCAAGGTCATCTCGGCGAAAAATTAAACATATATTTTATTATTCGATGGTTTTTACTGCTTTTCACAGACAAATAAATTTTTTATTTTCGAACAAATAAACAAAAAGCTAAATAAATATATAAATAATAAGAAAAATTAATTAAAAAATCAAAACAAAACGTAACAAGCGATAAAGTTAAAAGCGATTTATATTATTAATAAATATGTTAAAAACTTAAAGTCTCAGAAAAAATTGTCTAAAGAACTCTGAAATCCTCTGGGCATTTTTTTCAGAAAAGTTTTAATGAAAACTCCAAATATAAAAAAGAATTTGATTTTCCTCAAGAGTTTTTCTGAGGTATAAACTTTTTCTGATTTTAGAAGATTCCAGAGATTTTTAAATAAATTTTTTCTCGACGATGTGCTCAGTAAGTGGGAAAACTGTTAAGAAAATGACTTGAGCTCCTATTCACGCAAGTTTCCTAAATATCCACGCACGTCAGATATTTCTTTTGCTTTTTTAAGTTCATATGAATTTACAATAGTGTCGCGCTATCACGAAGTTAACACGTGCCAAATGTGTTAATTTATTATAGGATAATACACAACTTCACTCGCATCAAACATATAACCATACTGGAAAAAAACATCACTCGATGCAAAAAAACATTCGTATATTGGCCAAAAGTAATATCTTTTTAATCAAATAAATAATAAATCATTTTTTTGAATTTAATACATCCTGTACTAAAATAATTGGCCAAAATTATTGCTTTCGTTGCACAAAGTTAACTAATTTCATTATAATTTCACTATACATAATAGTTTTAGATTTCAAAAGGCTAAGATGACTGAAAGTTCTGAACGTTCAAATGAACGAATTTTTGTTTTGATTGTATTTTAAGCTAGAAAATGTTTTAAAATATTGATTCATTCGCATTGGAAATAATGCTGTATGAAAGAAATTTTTGTAATGTCTGTTATTATGTAATGTTGTAACGTTGCAGATTTAAATGTGTAAAATCATTTTTATAAAATTATTTTTATGTGGAACAATATTTCTGGACAAAATAGAATTGGGAGAAAATATTTCGTTCATTTGAATGTTATAATACATATAAGGGGAAAGGATACAAAAATCTTTGTGCAACGTGCATCGTTTGGGAGTTTTTTTCTACTGTGTGAGAAAATATCCAACAACATCAATTTATAATGAGGTTGCAAGACGTTTTTCTTTCAGATATATATATATTATTAACTCGTCCATACACTCTAGAATAACGCCAATGAATTATTAGCTTTCCCCTCGCCTCGAATGATCTGCATGATATAAAATCCTAGTTTAATATGGCCGGTCATTTATTAATACTTATTCCGTATAGAATCAGTTTATATTTATATCCGCAATTAATAAATAGATAACTGTAAGCTTAATCTCTAGACTCAATTTATGAATTATTACAGTATTAATCAGATTCATCTCAACTATCTATTTAACTCTTATTCTTAGCATTTTCATTCTCTTCATCCATTATCTAATAATAATCTCGTGGTTTGTCGTGTATTGCAAAGCCCGATTTATTAACTCATAACTTCAGCATTATAACGTCATGTGCCTTCATGGTTTAATAAAATCCTTTTTTAAATGAAGTACACTAAATTATGGAATCATAAACAATTTTTAAGATTCACAATTTCCCTAAATTCAAATGTAATGTCATTCATTTGAGTTTGAGTCAAGGGAAATTAAGATGGAGATTTAATTTTTTTTAAGTTTTGAATTCAAATAATATTTTTCAAAGATTTGAGTTGAAGGAGATTATTAGAATTATTTTTTATGATTCTATCAATTTATCAAACCACTTGTGGCAAGAAAAGTTTTGCTACATTTTCGGTTGGCACTTGAATTTGGAAGTCAGCACACTTTCTAGGTACCAACAGAAAATATAGACTTACAGAATGAATAACTTTTAATACAAAAAAAAAAACGACTCGCGAAAAATTTTGCATCAGTAAAGAGCAAAAATAAACAAATTCTATTGCACATTATGTTAATCAAATTGAAAATCAATCTTTCATATTTCACCTCATATTAAATAAATAATTCGAACTAATTTCTTTTACCTAAATCAAAGAGTGCTTACGTCTTTTTGATAATAGGAACGAGACGCTACCTACAAAATCTAAAGCGTGAGTCTTTATGACCTGGAACCCTTTGTAATTGATTCATAATTTTCATTCTTGTGATTTTCAACTACTATTTGGATAAAAGTGACTTTTAAAAATAATTATGCTTATTAAAAAGATAGGAGTTATCTAAGATTTGATCTTACTGTTAACACGAATATTTATCTTTTTAGTTAAAGCATTATCAATCTTAAAACTTTCTTATCATGAACAAATCTTACAGAAAAATTATTTTTTAAAAGCCACCCTGTTTTTTTTTTAAAAAGAAATTTTTCCTCCCGGTTCCAAAACACAGTCGACTTCTCCACCGATCATATGATAGCTTTTTTTAACAACGTTTAAACATTAAATAATCGCGTAACATCATAACATACGTTACAAGTTCACTATGAAGCTGGGCCAATTTGTGAGATATGTCTGTTTGAGAAAATATATCTTAAGTATATGCAATGTATTATGATATTAATAGAAACACCTAATTGTTACTCCTTCGCAAGTTTTACGAAGCAGACGAGAGAAGCTTGAATGCATTTGTTTATTATGTTCGTTATCATTATTTATTATTTTATTTATTTAAATTTGTTATTTTATTTAATACAATACGTTAATTTGCGCTACTCGTATGTAGAATAGTCTTTTTATTTTTCGTCGAGTGAAAAAAAAAATAAATCTTCGTTTTCTAGACGTTTCGAGTCGTTTCAATCGGCGAAAATTTTCTCTTTCTGCTTTGGCTTTCTCTCGTTTAGGCAACTTCTCAATCAGAAATTAGAAAACCTCTTTTCGCGTTTTTTAATTTTCTTAATCATCCTGTGTCGAATGATGTTTATTGTTCTTTCTTTTGCAATTTATTGGACATTCATTTCGCAAACTTTATGTAAGAATACAAAGTCGATCGAGTTTTAGAGTTAATTAGGTGTTCTCCCAATAATCAAGGTCGAACTTTTCAAGCCGACACTGCATGAGAAATATAGCATGATTTTCAATTTATAAGATTTATTTCACGTTCAATTCGAAATTTAATTTCAAATCTTTTTTCTGGATCTCATTACTAAAAATCTAATGTATATCTTTTTGTTTCAGGTTTCAAGAAGAGATTGGAAATAATTCAAGTTCCGAGGAAAGATCAAAGGTAATAATTTTGATCTAATGAGAATTGAATCGAATGATTTAACTTTTCAATGATTCTTAATTAAATAATCTTGCTCGATTTCTCATAATGGTTTTGATAGGTTTTCTAAAACAGTAGACCGAAAACCAAATTAATTTAATTACCTACTTGGCAGTCAAGTTTTTCGCCAAAGTCATTTGATCGCATACACTTTCGATCCTAACATCACATTCAAAATTAGGAAGTCCATGGGCTTCAAGTGATGAATTTAAAATCCAAGTTTACTACTGGCAGGAGAACGATTTAAAAAAAAAATAGAACATTCATCTTCTCCTCGCGAACTGGAAGACCTCCGACGCCATATTTCTCACAGGAAATCACCATAAAATCGTTGAGTGCTGTCCCACAAATTCCTAAAACTGGATTGAAATTCGAAGCGAAGGTTCTCATAGTATCACGCTATGTTGCTTCCACTCATCGTTGTCACACACTTTTTTTCTGGTGTATTTTGACTTTCGGAATTGCTTCGAACAGCCTTTGGTGGACTCCCATCAGGCGTAGGTGTAACGTCATCGGAAAGAGGAATATTGTTGTTCGTTGAGGTCGAACTTCTTCTTCCATTTTCGCAGGTTGGAGACTTTACATCAAAAACTGATGATTCTAACTCAAGATCCGAATCGATCTGAAAATAATATTTAATGCTAGATTAGAAATTTTCTAATTTTGAAATAGGGGAAGAAAATTTGTCCAGTTGATCAGAGATGGTGCAAAAATGTCTTGATGATCAATGCGTGAAATGCAAGATGCTTTGATGAATATTAGAATTTTATTCTGGAGTTCTTTTTAAAGTAAATTTTAGGGTTGCTAGCAAGATTAAATATTAGAAAAATTGATATTTTTAGAGACTATAAAATTCTCTGAATATGTATTTATTATTTAAATATAATTAACAAAAACGAGAAGAATCTAAGAGGGAATTTTTAAATCAAATTTGTTAAACAACCCTGAATTTATTACCCTAGCTAGTTTATCGAGTCGAATTTATTTATTTAGTACCTTATTTTCAAATTAAGCATCTTTTTATTGACTTCCAGTAAGTGTCTATAAGTCGTTAAACTAATTAATGGGTAATAATTCGAATTAATGGCTTTGTCACGTTCATGCATTTAGTTACTTTATAGCAGATTTGATTTTTATTCAAATTTACATCTGATATTTTTTCCACAAAATAACCTTTTGAGAACAGTTTACTATCTTACAATTAGAAGAAGAGTAAATAATTTTTCTGTTAGTTTAGTATGTTATAAAAGTTACTGACTCTTATTTTAGATAAAAAATAGAAGAGGCTAATGACGAAGAAACTAAAATAGCTTTAATTTGAAAGTAAGGTATCAAGTTAAATTCGCTTATAATTATTTAACTTTTAATGCAAAAATTTTTAAGAAAAAATTTAAATATAATAAATCGTTTAAATTGATTTACAATATGTATTTTATTTTTAGATGCAATCAAAATTGATATAAGCAACAGATTAGAAGCGATTATTATTTACGATTCGAATGGGTTGATGGTTAAATACCCCTGATATTCCAAGATTTTTAAGAGTGGCATGGATCGCCTCTTCCTAAAACCGAACCTGATGACAATGATTTCAATGAGGATGAGGATGATGTGCTACCTTGTTGAAACAGACTACCTGTCTGGTAGCAGGATGGGGGCTGAGAAACAGTCTTTCACTTGTATCACTCCCACAGCTGGAACTTTCGCTCATTTCGGTCGCAAATTTTCGAGAAGCTTTGGGACTTGGAGGCGCTGCTCTACTACTTTGGTTACCCAAATTCAAACCTGCATTCCTCGAACATACCTGGGATTGAATATGTTCGCAGACTCTTCTGAATCTTCGAATGTTTCCTGTAAAGAAGAAGAATTCACCTCATTAGAATTTATAAAAGAATCGTTGAAATTTTCTTTAGGTAATCTTTCAGTTTCCCTATTTTAGTTATTATCTCTCTAATTCTATTTAATTTCGAGAGCTAAACAATTTCCAATTCTCGTAAATTTGATGGCCACACGATTCAATTTTTCAATTTCCTTTGACATTTCCCAGACTGTCAGAAAAATTTTCTTAACAGAAAATTATTAAAAGTGCAAATAAATTTTCACTAGAGCTATTGAAATGTTTCGAAAAATTCGTGTGACATTACCGTTAATCTTTTGAAACTTGATGAAATCTTTTGAAATCTACAGAATCAAAAAATCCTTAGAAATTTTACGATAAAACCTATTACAAATTAAAATATCTTTTGAAATTTTTTTTAATTCCATGAGAAACATTAAAATCTCTTAAATTCACTTAATAAATATCAAAATTTCTCACAAGCTATTTAAAATTCTTTACAATTCCACAAGGAACATTATAATACTTTAAGATTCTTTAAATTCCCTGAACTTTCTTCAAAATCTCTTAAAATTTCGTAAAATCCTTTCAAATTCCACGAAATCTATTAAATATCATGAAAGTCTCATTTAATTCCTCTAAATTCCTAAAAAGCTCTTAAAAGATATCTGACATTTCTCTGACTTCCCTAATCAGTGGCCAACCTGATGCGTGGAGAAGTTTCATTAATAAAAAGGGCTCGAAGGCGTGACGAAAATTTTTAGAGAGAAATGCTGTTTCATCAAACAAAAGTACTTTGATATGTAATATGCATAATGCATATGTGTGCCTTATCTGGAGACAAGGCATGCAAAGTGGTATGTGCCAAGGTAACATCGATCTAGTTGCGCTTGGATGGCTGCCAAACGCCAAATACAGAATCACCTGAGTTCGAAGGCTTATACAGTCTTATAAATTCCTTCGAGAAGGCTTTGCACCCATTGTCAGTGCTGTCATCGATTCTATCCAGCAGCTACGCCCCTTAAAATCACATTACTTCCTCGACTAAAATTTCAAGTTACATATCTTCCTAATCCAGAACTGATTCACTGAACTTCATCTTGAGAAAAAGATTCTAGTTTTTCACTCCTAATTCAATCATAACAAACATTTTTAATTCTTTAGTTTTTTATTATTATTAAATCTTTATTGCAACCTGTTAGCTAGACGGTATTTCAAATAAATATCTCAAAATTGGTCAAAATTGGTTGATGATTTTTTTTCCTAGAGTATACTAATCAAATATTTCTTTTGAGAAGAACTTACCACTTAGAAGTGTGAATGTAATGGCAAAAAGAGGTTCGCTTGGCTGCTTTGAAATGGCACTAATGTCAACTTGAAAGCGTACTTGTCTCTGAAACATTGCTGGTCCCGTACTACCACGTTTATATTCCACACTAAATGACATTGGTGAATTCACACTATGCGACAATTCAGCTATCTGGAATTTAAAAAAGATATTTATACAAAAATCTTGTAGAAAATATTATAAAATCAAATTCAATTAATATTAAGAAAAAAGAAATGAAAATAGAAATTATTTATGAAAAGAAATTAAAAATAGAAATATACTATTCTAAATATAAACCGCAATTTCAATGCTAGGATCGATCAATAATTTAAGGATTTATACTTACAGATAAAAAGGCGTGAATTAGGTCAGCTTTTACGCTAGCCAGTGGTTTTCCTTTTACTAACACAGTAAATGTCTCGTCCTTTTCGGTGGCCATTAAACTGCCAAACCAAGATTTTTTCGTTAACTCCGGGGACGAACCTGGTGTCAAATGTACCTGAAAAGTAAAAAATGTAAGTTGTTTATTTTTCAAGTTCAGACTTTAAATTTTTTTATAAATAAATAACTCACTTATCTTGAATACATTCAAAAGGCTATTTAATTCTACATAGTAAAATGTTTTTCACTCAGTGATTATTTGAATCACTTCTATTTTTATACCATCAATAATTATAATTAATTACCTCCTCGGTGCTTGTGAGCAATTTACGTCGATGGAATCTTGGACTTCCCAGGAATGAATTCTTGATTGTTGTTAAACGTGATCTCCAATGATGAGCACCCGATCCTGCTCCTGTATGAGGAGACCCTGGAGGTGTTACACCCACTGCAACAACTAAAATAGAAAAAAAAAAAATTATAGAATACATTGTTCCAGTAAATGTTAAAAAAATCATCAGTCTATACTTCTGAAATTTTATAGTATAGATGATTATTAAAAGAATGAAAACTTGATTTCCTGATTTTTCAGGGTAGACACTGATCCAAGAAGAACTTAAAATAAAGGGCTAATAACCTTATAAATGCCCAACCTAAGAAAATAAAATTTTCGAAAGAAGAAAAAAAATGTCCCTTGTTAGTCTCTATAACAAAAGGTTACATGAATTTTTTAAAAGCTCTACGACACAAAATGGACAAAAAAACCGATTCTCAGAAAGTAGTTCAGATGCTCGCAGCCAGATGCATTCTTGCTTCCTTATGCAAACACTTTAAACGTGTAACACTGTGATGTGCGAATACAAAAAATAATAATTACAGTTTGCCCGTTATTGCTAATATCCAGTAGGAGATTGGCGGATAATGGTGCGTACTTCAAGAGAGAAAATTCTCGGGAAAATTACAGCTTCCTTTATTAAAGCAAAGATATTTTTTGATTAAAGTGAAGTATTAGGGGTCATCCATATACCACGAGTAGACAGTTTAAATTTATGAAATAATAATCATGGTAGAAAATTGACGGAAATCTATTATATATAAAGAATAGAAACTAATAAATTATTGTTTATCATACCAGGCTGAACTTCGCTCAGCTCAATTCCAACGCTAGCCAGGGGTGGAATTGGAGTTGGTATTCCTTGAGGTGGACTGCCATTTCCGCCAGTGTTACCAACGCTTGATAACCTGTGAGGACTTCCGGTTTGGCTATGATGTGAACTTGGAGAGGCTCTATGAGGACTTAAAAGACCAGCAAAGTTAGGCGTATGCAGAGGTGATCCTCCTGGCGTCGATGCGTGCGAATGCGAAGCGTGAGTATGCGATCCTGTACTTGGCGATCTTCTTGCGTGATGCCTTGCGCTGCAATTCAAATTCCTATTAAATTATAATAAGAATCATGAATTAGTATTTTATAAAAATATAAATATTAAGTTTTCGCCTCAGATAAGGAAGTGGTATATATATATATGTATTCAGAAAAGTATTTACTTTGATATTAATCTTTATCTAAGAGAGGCAAGTACTTCTAATAAGTTATACCCTCTATAAGATCTTTTTTCTGAGATGGAAGTTATAAGAGGGTTTAAATGGTTTTAGCACGAACTGCACTTGTTGGTTGTAATAATTTAAAACAGAAACATACGTAGGAAAAAAGAGGTTGTCGCAGCTCAATTATAGCTTTGACTTAACGCAGGGTCAGGAGATTTAAAGAGAAAGCATGAAGATACCATCATCAGGCACGTGATTTTGAACACGCAATGTGCGGGTGGAGGAGGAAAATGCGACACGCGACTGGGACCAATTTCGCTTAGGCATTGTCAGGACTTATGACTAAAAACCCATTATAGGTAAAATATATGTAGTGATAATGGGTGGACTATAATAAAATGATTTAGGCTGGCCACACGGTCGGAAAAAGCTAGGGGTGAACAGGAATTTAAGTTAAATGCTGTTAAACTTGCCAGGGAAATTGAATCTTGTGGCCACCCTTGAAGGGAAAGAAAGAGAGATAATGAGATATTCACCTGGATTGCCTTCTCGGAGTGAGGGGTGAACCATGGCTGATTTGCCCCAAGTTCAGGGCCGCACTGCCATTTACTCGACAAGTATCAACCCTTTTCCTTGGAGGATCTGCTTCCAATTGTGTTGCTGAAGCCCTCATTCCGCCTCTCATTACTTCTAGTTCATCCTCGCAGGCCGGTCTTCTCCTTTTCCTCTCGAGTAGGAGGAAGTAAATTACCTTCTCTGTATTGTGACTGAAAGAATTTTACAAAATAGGTGAATATGGGAGGACAAACTTGGAAAGAAATATTAAATATCTATAAATTTAATAAACAAAAGTTGATTATAGAAATTGACAAGAATAAAGTTATTAGCTTCTCACTTTGGACTTAGAAGCTCTTTAATTAGTTTCTCCTTTTCCTTGAAACATCCCAGACTGGCGATGGCTTGCAAAACGTCAGGATCAATGGCGTCCTCGGATGGAATTACGTGTGTTTGAACCACGTCCATCATTGATAGTTCTAATTCCAGTTCTCCCTTTCCAGCGGCTGTCACCCATATATGCCTATTTATCTCTGCTAGCTGAAAGTCGGATATTATTTGAGTCGATATGTTAATATCAGATACGATCAAATATTTTAGATTACATATCTGCCTTCTCATTATTAATTTAATTTCACATTTTTTAATTAGAATTCTTTTTTAAAAGAATAACAAATCGTTTGATCAGTTTTGAACCTAATTTGTACAAGTTTATTCATAAACCAGATACCAATAATCAATATACTCATAAGCCAAATTCCCAAACACTCTTGACGCGTAGCTTTATCAAAGTGTTTTGAATATACAATTTGGAGCTTCGTTTGTAAAATTGAGAATTCAATTTGTCGCGAAAATAACAAAGACACTTTAGATCCAGGTTTCTTCTTGCGCAGAAGTTGAAATTTTATTTTGAAAGTTATATAAAGTATGAAGTTGCTTTAATTATAAAATAAATCAGTCCGAGAATTGAGTTTATATTTGTTCGGCTAAACCAATTTGCATCGGCAATATACTTTCATTAAAGCTCTAACGAAATTTCTTACCTTTCTGAATATACATTAATTAATTATTTCTAAATGAGTAACTTCTTCAGGGGTACTTTGAAATACTATTGACTATAGAGCAATAGCTGGTCAGAAGTATACCTACTTATTTAAAATTTTGTAAAAATCCTTGAATTGATTCGCACTAGAGAAAAATTCGTGGCCAAGGGAAATTCCTTCTGAAGAAATTTAGAAGTTTCTTTTTCATTCTACTGATTTCTATTTGATCCATTAATAAGATTAGCAGGCATTATTTTTAGAGGTTTTTTTTTTAGGTAATAAGAAAGTTTGATTGATAGGTAATATCGATTTCGTAAATGCGACTCACCGTTAGCCTTTTATCGGGATTAACTTCTATCATTCCCCTAAGGAGGTTTTGACAGTCGGGTGGAACAAAATGTGGTATGTGAAACACCCCTCTTTTGACTTTTTCCAAAAGTTGTCGTAAATTATCATCATCGAAAGGCAAAGCACCGACAAGAAGAGCATAAAGTATCACGCCACAAGACCAAACATCCGCTTTTCTTCCATCATATTTTTCACCCTGTAAAATGAAAAACAATTATTTTTAGCGGTATAAATACAATTATAACTTTATATTCCTAAATTTCAAACTCTTAACTTACTAAATAGAATGTCTACCTATTCAATTCTAATTCAATTTTTTTTAGATTTCTTTGAAGCCAGAAAGAATAAAAAGGTAATAATTACAATACTGGCCAGAATTATCAGTTTACCTATTTTTCGTCGATAATCGTTTAAGTTCTACATCAAAGATTATACTTTCGAGAAAATTTTTGTATAAGATATAGGAAATAATTAATCATGAAGTTTCTGCAAAAATGAGCTGAAAAATTTTTTTAAATGTTCATTATTAATTTACTTAAAAAATAAAATATAATCTTTGATGTATTTAAATTTAAGAGAACTTAAACGATGACCAAAAAACAGGTAAACTCACAATTCTGACCGGTAGTGTGTATATTAATTGGGACATATGCCCCAATTAATGTAGCTCAATTTAAAAAATGAGGTTTCATAAACAACTTTCAATATGTTCGCGAAAATAGAGTATTATTGATCTTGTTACACCGACTATAAAAATAATTCAGGTCGTGTAAACACTTAATAGGGATTTCTAGTGGAACGGCACCCATATCATTCGCTGAAGATGTGATTTAACCAGCACCCTCGAAGGTAATAATTTCCTGACAAGAAATTTCATTAGTCGCCGACGACTGGAGATAGAAGCAAGCAGTGTTCATAACTAAAGTGTTCTGTTCGTATATATACCCTCACAGAGAAATTTTCAGTCGACTGCATGATAGTTAACTGACGGGTAGAGATTGTTTCAAATTGTTTATAGTTTCTTGCAAATTGAAATTCCGTTATGCAGTTCTCTTAGAGAGGTAATTAACCCTTAACCCTAGTTGACTTAATCAGGATAGCGAATTGATCGGGAAATTGGGAAATGACAGGATATGCTATTAAAAAATCTAAAGTTTTTCTGATCGCAATAAAATTCAAGTTTTTATTTTTTAAATAATTATTTATATTATATGAAAGTTTTTTTATGTGTTTTGCGACAAATATAAATATATTATTTTTAGTTGACCGAAAAAATTGAAAAACTTGACCAGAAAAAACGGGGAAATGATCGGGAATTCGAAATCGTACGCCGAATCGCCACCGCCTGATAACAGACTTTAAATTTCAATCTTGGAAAAAGTTACGGCTTCTAATACTGATTTTTATAAAAATAAGTTCCAAAACATCTTCACATTATAAATACATAAAATAATTTTTTTGTAACATACTCGAATGACTTCGGGGCAAGCATAATGAGGCGATCCACAACTCGTTTCCAACATCGAGCCAGCAGGTTGCAACGACGCCATTCCAAAATCCGCTATTTTAATATTGTTCTTCTCGTCCAATAACAAATTTTCAGGTTTCAAATCTCTATGACTGAAACAGAAATTGAATTTTGTGATAAAGTTTTTATACTTGGAATTTAATTAAATTATCTTTAAGAGGCAAATATAATACTCCTATTAAGAACGTTTAATCGATGCGGTAAAATTCTGTTCAAGGTAAAATCCTCCCAGGTTAAAAGCTATCCTATTTTGAAATGCAAAATAATCCCAGTTTTATATCTACCATCAAAGAGGATAGAAAATGAGTCTGAAGTTCCTAACGATAACGAATAACGAAAAATATTTTTTTCTCAAACTTACAAAAGTTGCTATTTCATGGCAGAAAATAGTTGCCTATAACCCTAAGAACTGCCTACAAAAGTTTCCACCCCTCAGCGCATGTGGATCACACCCCAATCACCCCTAAAGATTCAAAATTTAGCTAAATTGCCCAAATTCGAAAATACGCCAGGTTTTTAATGAAGATGTTTTTAAACAATGCCAAAAAGTTACAAAAAAAGTTTCAACCCCATATCTCATGTGGAACACACCCCATTCACCCCTAAAGATTTCGAAAATTTAACTAAATTCCCCTAATTCGAAAATACGTCAGGTTTTTAATGAAGATGTTTTTAAACAATGGCAAAAAATCACCAAAAAAGTTTCAACCCCTTATCTCATGTGGATCACACCCCAATCACCCCTAACGATTGAAAATTCAGGAAAATTCTCCTAATTAAAAAAATCGTCCGGTTTTTAATGACGATGCTTTTAAATAAAGCCTAAAAGTCACCCAAAAAGTTTCAACCCTTTAGTGCATGTGGAACTCACCCCACTCACCCCTAAAGAT